>JANAVB010011197.1:694400-771900 GCA_029216955.1 Iris pallida | reverse complement strand
TCAATAGAGTAGGCAGCGAAATACTGCTAATAAAAAACTTGTTAATAGTTAGATCACAGAAATAATATCAATAATCACAAAGTAATAACTGTAAAGAAAAGAGATCAGAAGGCAAACGCAAACACAAAGATTTATATTATTTTCCTCTTGTGAAGACTAGTCCAGTCGGAAGAACTCTAGCTTCCAGTTGAATCCAATATTGGAAAATCCTGCAAGTTTTCATACGAAGTCCGTGCAACTTCTACAGACGCGAGTTTGATATGAAGAACTCGACCAACTTCAATTTTAAAGAGTCTTTCTTCAATCAAGCCTCTGATTACAATTTCTCTAAAATCTTCTAGACCGTACCGTACCGGCAAATTGACTAGAGAATTGTAACTGGCTTGGGAGTTGAAAATGAAAGCTTTTTAGAAAACTCTTTGGAAGAAATGTAAGCTTTAGAAGAGAAGACACTACAACAAAAATACCCTTTAACGACGCTCGATAAGGGGATTTAATGACGGCTGATAAAGAAGCGTCATCAAAGTTTAGCAAGACTGTTATCTATGACGGTTATCTATAAAAGCGTTATTGAATGTCTCTCAGTGGTACGAGCGTTATGAAAGAAACACAAATTTTAAGTCGAAATCTCGACTCTCCCGCACTTACTCCCGCACTTAAGTCGAAAAGTCCCTTCTCCCGCACTTACTCTCTTACTCCTTCTCTCTCTCCTCTCGCTCCCCAACTCCCTTCCGCCCGCACCGGCGCTCCCGAACTCCTCTCAGCTCGCTCCGGTGCTCCCGATCAACTCCCCTCAGCCCGCTCCCCGCTCCCCGCTCCCCCCTCCCCGCTCCCCAAGGTTTGTCCTAAATTTTTTCTTATTTTGTGCCCTAATTTCTGCACATTCTCTACTGCCAATTTTCGGAGAAGGACGAGGAGGTGACACCGGCGAAGAAGGCCAAGAGGCGACGGGGGTCGTCGGAGGTCACCGCGGCGGAGGACGCGCCGGCGGATAGGCCGTCGAGGGAGAGAAAGACGGTGGAGAGGTACTCGGCGGTATCCCCGAAGAGGCCCTCGGCGACGAAGTCGCTCTCGATCATGCAGGTGGTGTTGAATTTACGATCCGTGGTGGATTTATAGTATTTTGTCAGGGTTTCTGGTTTCGCAGTGGGGAAAGTTCCCTTCTTTCTGCATGGATCATGGATCTGTAAGATTCCAGGGTTTTGTTAGTTTTTGGTTTGCTAGGGTTTTTGCGGGTTACTGGGTTTTGTTTAGAACTAGCAATTTCAAGGGTTTTGTTATGGTTTATAGCTTCATAGAGAAGAAAAGTTTGTTTCTTTAGCTTGTCTTTTGGTGTATTATTTAGTTTTGTTAGGGTTCCCAGTGGGAAAAGTTTGATCTTTTAGTGTGTGTTGCTAGTGGGGAAAGTTTGTTCTTTTTAAGCTAGTGCTTTCGTGGATTAGGGTTTTTGTCTTGAACTAGAGTGTCCTGATTTGCTTTTTTCCCGTTTCAGGGATCCGGAACGAAGCTGATGGACATTCCAAATGGTATGTTTATCTCTCACCCCTCTTCAGTTTGTTAATGGGTACTCTGGACTATAGTGCTCCCTTCAAATTTTCGTACTCCTTTCGTCGAATTATTGACATTGCAAAAATAATCATTGACAATTTTGAATTTTCTGTCTCCAGTTGATTTTAATGGGTACTCTGGACTATAGTTATGCATGCTATTTTTAAATTATATTACTATTGGAAACAGATCAGTTTCCTCAGGAAGGATGTATTTATATTATTAATAACACGTGTTAGCTGAACACTCCAATGAAATTGAAATATTTGGAACTTCATAGGTACTGACTAACACTTCCAATATGTGAAAAACCCAATTAAGAGAGACACAATATGAACACACCACTGATTTTGGTGTGTCATACTGTATCTTTGTAGTTTGTGGCATCCATGTTGTGCATTGTATGTGTTCATATGGCGCTATATAGATATGACACTGTTTTCTTGTGTCTCCGTGCTTCCTAGCAGATTATACAGATGATGCTAAAGTGAAGCGTTTCCATGACATTTAGGCACTTTTACTTGATATATGTTGAAAGAGTTGATTCCTTTCACAAAAGATATAACATACAAATATAGGCGACAACTTGCAGAAGCCTTTTGGCTATCCTATCTTCAAACTGGGTGATGAGGTTCTAACAAAACTTCAAAACAGTCATCGTAACTTCTGAATTTTTTAGCATTTGTTTTGATTGCCATTAATTCTTTATCATAACTGTGTCTGTAACTGGGTTTCTGTAATTTGGTTTTATGTGTAAACTTGCAGAAGCCTTTTACAAGTCCATATCTTCGTATTGGATGTTGAGGGTTTTAGTTGCTCACCTTTATGAAACACCATTCAAACTTTTGTCCTTTGGTTGATTTATTGAGATCGTCTAACTAACCTTTGAAAGTTATAATTCTTATGGTGTGTATTGATTCTATCGGGAAAGAAATGGCTCTTCACTCATCGTGTCATACTTGGCTTCCCCCTTGATACACATTGTTTTGCTATGGGTAATATGTATTATATGATGTTGTGAGCGGGTTCATTTTGTTTTATTAATTCCCTCTAGTGAGCTCTTTGCTTGTAAGTATTTCATATGATGCTTGAGTTCAGGCATCTCAATGATGTTTCTGTGCTTTTACTAGATTTATGCTGGAACAAGTCTGTTCACCTTCTGCAACAAGTTCTACTGATAGTCTAATACAAAGCAAGGTGTAAATGTGCACTAGCCTTTTGACTATTCATTGCATGCACTTTTATATGCCCAAGTAGTCCTCTATAATATGTGTATGTCCTATGTGACTCCTTACATGAAGAACTTTGAAATGAAATAACTTTGTTATTTTATTTTGTTCTGTAACAGTTTTATTATTTCCAATGTTCACTTCAAACCCCAAGCATTATCAATGACTTCTTTACATGGTTCTGCACAATATTTTTGTTATATGGTCCTATTGTCAATGATGTCTTTTATTTTACTATTAGTCTTACAATTGCTTAGGATTATTCTGTGACTCTTTTGTTATCAACTGATATTGTTAACTATTTCAGTTGTTTTCAAGCTGTCAAAAAGAAAAGTTGATGAGAATCTTCAAGCTCTTCATAGAATCCTTTTTGGAAGGAAATCAAATGCAAGTATCACCTTACTTTCTTTACGCATGCTAGTGTCATGAAATCAATAACTAATTTTTTTCCGCCTTTTTCAGGTACAACAACTGAAGAGAAACATTTTGCAGTTCTCTGGTTTTGTTTGGCCTGATAATGAGGTAGACAGTTTATCCTTTACAGAAAATATTCTTCACCATTATAGTGTAACATGTTTCACAAGCTCTCCTGATCGCTAAACTTACAGTTGAACAATAAAATTAACAAACTTATATATCGTCCAAGTGTTACCAATTTATGTAATGATTGTTCATTGTTGTATGCTAGATTAGTCAAGTATGTTTCATGACAAGAATGTTTCAAGTCAAGAAGTAAGATGCATTGAGTTAGTTTTGCTGCCCCAGCTTGTTTATTGTTATTTCTATATTTATGTGATAACCGTACTGTCAGATTTATGTGATACCATTTTATTTTGCAAATACATATTCTATATTTTGTTCTGTAAGATCTTTGTACAAGGATACTCAACAGTAATGAATTGTCAACTAGTTTTTTTTTCTGTATGTTAATTTGTTATTGATGCATTCCTACTGCACATTGTATTTTGGTCATTCATTATATGTTGAATGCTTCAAGGTCTACTTGTCATTTAATTTCTTATAAATCTTGCATCCACCTGGAGGTACTTAATCATTGGGCATAATATCTAACTCACACTTTATAATTTCATATAAACACTTTTTTACTTATGCTTTACTCTGAGTTTTATGCTTCACTTGGATGCAGACTCCAGATACTAGTTTCTTCACTCGGAATTTTATATAGAAGTTTGTACAAAATCCTTCATAGCTTGGAATTCTTTACAATCATGACAATGTGTACCTCCATCACCAAGATAACTGGTAATTTCTTTGCCATCCACCAGTTTCTTTTGCTATTCACCTAGACATGTATAAGTCAAATAATGTTTCCATCTGCTCGTGCTCGTCATATGAAATTCTAAAATTTGTTACAGATTTTTGGTTTGAAGGTGCTTCTTTTCTATTGCTACTTAAATATATTTTTTAGAATAAAGGTGGGAAAAATTGGATGGAAGGCTGAAGTGGATCCTTGGATCACCAAAAGAGGAGATTAAATATAGTCTCTCAAAAGGAAATAGGTTCCAGTTAAAGCTGTGAGTTTATTAGTTGCTAACCTAACTCAGCAAGTAGCTCGGACGTGTTTATTTTAAGTCATTTATCAAATTTTGATGAAAAAATGTTGATATCAGTATGCTATTGTTCTTGTTATTTTAACTCCCATTTTTTGATTCTATTATTATCCTCCACTACTAACCTTCAAGCTGGGAAATCCACCAAAAATAACAACGTTAACCATTACCTTACCAATAGTAGGCTTCCTCCAAATAACAGGATTTAACCGTTGTGCTTCTGATCCTATGTATGGTCCAAATGATCGAGTTATCAGTCACACTGCTAATTGCATTGAAACAATCATGATACTATTTCCTCTAGTATCATTATTTCTTCATGAATTGCACAACTACATGATGATATTTTTTCACTTAACATTTTTTATTCGGTATGTGCGTTGAATAACAACAGAGGAAGGTTTGCACCTGGTAGAGGTGGTGGGTTTTGCGGTGACAGAATGAGAGGTTGTGGCAATTATGGAGGTGGGAGGGGTTATGAAAGAGGATATTACAAAACATGGCAGACTTTGAAATTTAGTCTAGTATTTTTATTTTGGTAGGCTTAGTGGTGGAGTTGCTGAGAAAGTAACAGCAGCAACAACAACAACAATAGTAGCAACAACAGCTCCATAATTACATATACACAAGATGAATCTGACAGAAACTCCACACAACAGTTTCCCACAACATATGTTGAATTGTGATCTTAATGTGTGTTTGTAATCAGGACTTATACATCATTCAAGATCCTATAGTTACATATATATATACATCATTATATCACATTTATTAAACCTTGTTTTATCTTTTGCAGGGTACATGTGCTGTGGACACAGGTCTTCATGTGACTAAGTTGTATGTTATGGTGTGGGATGTTTTCATGTGGATAGTTTTGATGTAAAGTGTACTAGCTATATTGGATACTCTATATATTTTTTAGAAGATGTATATATATGGCCTGAGAAATGTAGAATGATAGCTAAAGTGCACTCTATTTTGAGACAATGGAATGTACCCTATTTTGAGACAATGAAATGGAGATTAATGTTACATTTCAATATTTTATTGTGAATATGGTTCAAAGTGGATGTTTTTGAATTGAATTGAGCAGTGTTTGGAATGTACAACATGCAGTATAGAGCATTATAAATGTGATACAAATGACCAATCATAACGCTTTCAAAATGTCCTGACTTCCAACCATATTACATATTCATAACGATTTTACAAAACTATCCATAATGCTTTGAAAATAAAACCTAGCAGAAATTCAGTCTATTAATGACGTTTTCGGAAGATTTATCTATAACGCTTGAAAAAACATTTATAACACCCGATTTCATAACGCTTGGATTAAGAGAAAAAAGCGTCATGGTTCTTAATTAATGACGGTTTTTAGCCGTCATTAAAGGGTATTTTTGTTGTAGTGAGAGATGAAAGTGAATGAATAATTTGAAATGATCAGAATTCCTTTCTATTTATAGTTTTTCCAAAGACATAACTCTGGCAGAATTCGGACAGAATTCTATGTAACAAACCGCAATTGAAGGAAGACCAAGTTCAAAAACGAACATTCACATTACGTTCACCTTAGCCGAACTCTGGCCGAGTTCTGTCAGGGTTGGTCAGGAATATTTTAAGAAAATATTTTTGGAGCTTTTTGAAATCCTTCAGAAGCTTTTGTAAATAAGAGATGTTTTTCAAAACATAGGTCAATTTTGAAAACGATTTCGAGTAGCCTATTTGCCAGTACGACTCTGTGTACAATATATTCCTAGAGTCAATAAAAGTAAAAATTATATTACATAAAGAAACACAATGTCGAGTGGCAAACATAGCTTCGGTCTTGAACTGAGTAGATATCTGATCTTGATCAGTGTCCAAGAGTCCAAAACGTCTTGAGTAAACATCTGAGTTCGTATATCGAGACAGAGTTTGATCAATTATTAAAATCAAGTTTGACCATGACCAATGGCCCAACAATCTCCTCTATTTTGATAATTGACAAACCTTGACCGATATAACATCTTTGGTCTTTATCAAAACAAATTGTACCGATAAAAAAATATTCCTTGTAGATTGTTCATATCCCGTATTCTTAAGATCGAAGATGTTAGATCTTATTTCTCCCCATTGTCACTTAGCAAAATAATTGCAGAAGAGAAAGCTCTTCCGCAATATACGCATAAGTAACAATCAGTGAAGAAACACAAAATATAGATATATATGAAAAAATTTATCATAAACATGGTAGAAATGTCACAGACAGTAAAGAAATATGATAAGCAGAAAATATTTCACAAGAAGTTTAAATGGAAGCATAATAAAAGATAATGCTATGAGAAAAATGGTAAACTGAAAAAAATATGCTGAAGAAAACATATCACATGTCCATCAGATAAAAAAGTCATAATAGAAATCATAACCAAATAAGAGTACTGATACTAGCTTGAAATGGCGGAGCATTTCCAAGTAAACAAAGACAATAACATCAGTCTCAATAGTATGACAAATCATATATCATCCTCATCGTCATTATTATCATCTGCAGTGCCAGCATGTCCACCGTGTCCGGATGGACCAGCTCTAGATATGCCAGCTCCAGAGGTATGTAGAGTAGCACCAGAAGTATGATACCAATCGTAAGCGTTTCCTAGCTGGAACAGAGAGTGGACCATCTCATCCTCAATACGGTAACCATATATAGAAGGGTCTCTAGGAAGAGAGCTAGCAGAATGACCCGTTTGAGCAAATCTGAGATTGACAAATGAGTTGGCAATAGCCTGGAATCGAGTCACGTCACGGAACTCATGTTCCCTAGAAGTGTCAACAGAGAAAGTCTGTAGATCCGAGAGGTACTGATGAATACCCTCAATAGTCATAGGGCAGGTCTGAGAAGGAACATGTGCAGTAGGAGCAGGTGCAGGAGGTGGAGGAGCAGTGGCAATACTACGACGAGAAAGCTTGAGAAACATGGGCTCAGGGTGCAGAGCGCAAGTAGATAAGTCAATATCAAAACGCTAAAAAGTACGAGGGATAAGCATCTCATAAGAGATATTACGTTCTCTTTCGCGACATCTATCCATCATCTGGATGATAGTCTTAGGGGCAGAAAAAGGAATTCCTTTAAGAATGTGATAAAGGGCAATAAGTTCTAGTGCAGTGACATCATCTTTTGAAGTGGAATTAGGAAGAATAATGGAATAGATGATGCAATATAACTTGTAGTTAAACAAGTCCAAGTTATTGGCCTTGAACTTTCTAGGAAGAGCACATACTGGCGCACAAAGCTCATTCTTGAAACTAACAAGAGTCGTACCCTCGAGAAAGTCAAAGTCAATGATGTCATCGAGTGGGACACCTTCATTTGGAATACCAAGGATTTTTGCTAGCAATACATCATTGAACTCGATATCGATCCCGCCAACACGAGTTCTTGCGGTAAAAGTGTCGAACACTATGTCACAATAGAATAGTCTAAAGGCATTAGTAGCTATAGGGAATTGTAGGGTAGCGCGATGGTGTAACCCTAATACCTCAGAGAAAGGACGGTGATCTAGAAATATAGTCCATTAAATCAGAGCACCTATACATATAGTACACATAACAAAGTCGGCATACCAAAGCAATGCTTGGTAATGAGTTTTGAAGTAAAACCTATCCGACACGCCGTCACCCGATTGGACCGGGAAAAAAAGGGAATCCATGTTCGGATCAGAAGACGATGCCTCTTTACTGGCATTGGTCTTCTTCCCCTTGAACGGATTGAATCCCTTAGGCATTCTTTCCCAAAACTAAGTAACCCTAAGAATTTGAAAGTGGATGAGAGAAGGAGTTATACCTTTCGAGAATCAAGTATGTTGTAGAGGACGTGATTCTCCGTACGAATCTAAATTTTGGATGAAAATCTCCACGTATATTGGAAGAAAGGGAGTAGAGAAAAGTCGGGGTTTAGGGTTTCTTCGGCTGCTGCTGCTGCTGTGATGAAGTGGTTTGGAAAATATGAAGAGGAGAAGGCCACGGGTTCTGACTTAAAAACGTACAGCACCAACAGAACTCTGGCCGAATTCGGACCGAACTCGGGCCGAATTTGCCTAGGGTTCTCTTGGGTTTTAAAAAAAAATTTGGGCCATATCCTTTTCATCAACTCATTTCAAATATTTAATTCAAAGTTTAATAATTTTAAACTTCAAATAATATAATTAATATTATTTTATAAATGAATTTTCTTTACTAAGCATCTGTTTCAGATTAGCTGTAGGAGTACTGTCCCAGCTAATGGGAGCTCACCGAAGAACAATTAAGTACCGCTTCGCTTCGACCGTAGTCGTGGTGACAGACAGACTCTTTGTAGTCTTATCTCGAAAATAGTTTTTGATTATTGAATAAATTAATTAATAAAATAAAATTAATTAATATTATTGACATCTAAAATTCCTAATTCTCGACGTAAATAATTAAAACGATCTTTCGCTAATAGTTTTGTGAATATGTCAGCCAATTGATTCTGTGTGTCCATATGTACAAGGTCTATATCTCCATTTTGTTGATGATCTCTAAGAAAATGATGTCGAATCTTGATATGCTTAGTACGAGAGTGACATACTGGATTCTTAGTCTAATTAATAGAACTAGTGTTATCACAGAAAATGTGTATGTGTGTGTAATATAATCCAAAGTCTTATAAAGTTTGTTTCATCCATAAAATTTGTGCACAACAACGTCTTGCGGTGATATAATCAGCCTCAGTTGTTGATAATACGACAGAATTTTGCTTCTTGCTAAACCAAGAGACTAGTGCTTTTCCTAGAAAATGACATGTGCCGTTGGTACTTTTTCTATCTACTTTGCATCCGACAAAATCAACATCAGAATAACCGATTAGGTCAAATAATGTGGTTTTAGGATACCATAAGCCGACAGAAGAAGTACCTTTAATGTATCGAAAGATACGCTTAAATGCGCACAAATATGATTCCTTAGGAATGGCTTAAAAACGTGCACACAAGCAAACACTAAACATAATGTCTGATCGACTAGCAGTTTAGTATAGTAAGCTACCGATCATACCTCGATACTTATGTATATCGACGGTTTTCCTTGTTCATCAATATCAAGCTTGGTTGAAGTCGCTATTAGAGTGCTAAGTGGTTTGACTGCTTCCAGGTCGAACTTCTTTAATAGATCTTTTGTGTACTTTGCTTGATTTATGAACGTTCTATTGTTGGTTTGTTTGATTTGCAGTCCGAAAAAGAATTTCAGCTCTCCCATCATGCTCATCTCAAACTCATTCTGCATACACTTTGATAATTCTTGACAAAAAAATTCATCAGTGAATCCAAAAATAATATCATCTACATAGATTTGAATCAAAAGAAGAATGTTATTCAAAGATTTTATAAACAGCGTAGTGTCAACCTTTTCTTTTGAAATTATTGTCAAATAGAAAAGAGCTTAGACGATCGTACCAAGCACGAGGGGCTTGTTTTAAACCGTATAAGGCTTTCTTCAACTTGAAAACATAATCAAAAATTTTGAAATCAGTAAAACCTGGAGGTTGAGCTACATAAACTTCTTCTTTTATAAAATCATTCAAAAATGTGCTTTTAACATCCATTTGAAATAACTTAAAATTATGAAAGCATGTAAATGCGCATAACATGCGAATGGATTCTAATCTCACAATTGGAGCATAAGTCTCATCGTAGTCGATACCTTCTTCTTGATTGTATCCTTGAGCTACGAGTCGAGCCTTATTACGAGTCACTAAACCATTCTCATTCAGTTTGTTTCGGAATACCCAACGAGAACCAATGACCGGATGATCAATGGGCTTGGGAACAAGTTTCCAAACTTGATTCCGTTCGAATTGGTTTAATTCCTCTTGTATAGCATCTAACCAAAAATTATTACTACATGCTTCTTCAATATATTTGGGTTCAAGCTGTGAAATAAAAGCAACACAAGAAGCTATATCTTTATTAGAGGAACGAGTACTTACACCCATGGTAATCTCACCAATTACCAAGTCCTTTAGATGATCTCCAAGAATCTCATCTCTTTTGCCATATCCTCACGATTGCTGGTTCTGGCTTCTTTGCTTGAAGACTCAGCTGGTGCTTGGTGTGAAGGTTCTACATCTTTGTGTGAAGGTTTTGTAGTAGCTGTACTTGGTGTAATCACGTCTTCATTATCGTCATCGTCTAAATGTTGATTTAGTTCATCAAACTTGACATTAATTGATTCTTCGATGATCATAGTTCTCTTGTTGAAGACTCTGTACCCTTTGTTCTTTGTCGTATAACCTAAAAAGATACCTTCATCGGCCTTTTCATCAAATTTACTCAGGTTGTCCCTAGTATTAAGAATAAAGCATTTATAACCAAATATCTTGAAATAAGAAACAGTGGGTGTTCTATCAAACCATAACTCATAGGGAGTCTTCTTCGATATAGGTCGAATTAGAACCCTATTGAGAATATAGCATGTTGTATTGATAGCTTCAGCCCAAAAGTATCTAGGTAGACTAAATTGGTTCAACATTACTCTAGCCATTTCAGATAGAGTCATGTTCTTACGTTCCATAACTCCATTTTGTTGTGGAGTCCTAGGGCAGGAAAACTCATACAAATAACCGTGTGTGTCACAGAATTGCTTGAACTCTACATTCTCAAATTCGCCGCCATGATCACTACGAATACGAGTAATCATGAAACCTTTTTTATTCTATACTTTCTAGCAAGAGGTGACGAATTCTGACGAAGCATCGTTCTTGCGTGCAAGAAAATATACCCATGTGTATCTAAAGAAATCATCTACAATGACAAATGCATATAACTTAACACCTAGACTAGCAATTTTACTAGGTCCAAATAAGTCCATATACAACAATTGTAGATGTCTAGTGGTACTTACAGCATTCTTGAATTTAAAGACGGATCAGATAGCTTTGTTTTTTTCACATTCGCTACATACCGTATCATTCTTGAAAGATATGTCCGGTAAGCCGCATACCAACTTATTTGTGGATAGTTTTGAAATTGTGTCCATATTTGCATGACCGAATCTCATATGCCATAGTTGACTCTCAATGCTCTTGGCCATCAAGCATCAACCTGCTTTGTTAGCATCTTCTAACAGATAGAAAACATATATATTGTCTTCCCTGATACCGTGAAAGATAGTACTACCAGTTGAGCTATCAACTATAGTGCATTTATCTTTGACGAAGTTAATGCCATAACCATGATCAGCTAAATGGCTTATGCTAAGCAGATTATATTTTAACTCGGTAACTAGACAGACATCTTTAATCACAGGATAGGAAGCCTTACCAATGTCACCGATACCGATTATGTACCATCTTAAATTATTACCGAATGAGACGTATCCTTCTTTATTCTTCTTCGACAGCGTTGCGAATAATGATGCATCACCGGTCATGTGCCGTAAGCAACCGCTGTCGAGGATCCATTTGCTTCTAGCATATGAAGGGCATTCCACCTGATCGTAAGCCATCAAGCATACATTTGCAGCGTCATTCGATTGTTCGTCTTTTGAGACGCTGGCTTCCCTCTCATGCCATATAAAGGGTATTCCACCTGATCGTAAGCCATCAAGCATACATTTGTTGCTTTTTTTGTTGATGATGATGCGGTTGGACAATCTTTCTTCATATGTCCTTTCTTCTTACATCCGTAGCAAATAGGATGTTCCTCGTTGTTGATGCTGTTGCTGTCTTTCGTTCTTCTGTTGAATCTCACGAACTTCTTGAATTTTCTTACCAAAAGAGCTAGATATTCAGAGTCAGAGTCGCTGTCGTCATAATCATCTTCGACAGTTCTTCTATATTGAGCCTTGAAAGCGATC
Source organism: Iris pallida (assembly GCA_029216955.1). Taxonomy (NCBI): domain Eukaryota; kingdom Viridiplantae; phylum Streptophyta; class Magnoliopsida; order Asparagales; family Iridaceae; genus Iris; species Iris pallida. The sequence continues at coordinate 759,701 of JANAVB010011197.1, read as the reverse complement.
GACTTCTCTGGCTTCTCCTTTGGTGTAGCATCTTCAAAGTCTTGAAGTTCCAACTCGTGAGTGAGTAGCTTACCCATGAGTGTTTCCAGAGACATTATTGAGAGATCGTTTCCTTCAATGATTGCTGTAGCCTTTAGAATCCAGTTCTTCTTGAGGGCAAAGGATTTACAATATCCAGGAATCTCGTAAACATCTGAGTGACGGATTCATTTGGCTTCATCTTGAATGCCTCGTACTCTCGAGTAAGTCTGCTGATCTTTGACTCCTTGACTTGTGTTATTCTTTCGTGGGTTACTTCGAGAAGTTTCCACACTTCATTCGATTATGCAAGAAGACACCCTATTAAATTCAGTTCTGTCTAAAGTACAAAATAAAGGGTTAATAGCACGTGCATCAAGACTGGCCTTTTTCTTTTTATCCTCAGTATATTTATCATGGGGTTTTTCAACTAAAAATCCCTCAACAGTAATATGAGAAGACTTTTTGTAGCCATTAATAACTATAGACCATAAGTCAAAATCAAAAGATTTTAAGAAGAAACTCATCCGTGTTTTCCAATAAGTGTAGTTTGTGCCGTCAAACAGTGGAGGTCTGTTTGTGGCTTGGCCTTCACTAACGAATTTCACAGTTGACATGTGTAATGTTGTGATCTATATAATAATTAAATATAACTGCAGTTTTACCTTGCTTTACCTGTATAACCCGCTCTGATATCAATTGTAGGAACGAAGTCATAAAACAGAATACTCTAGAGGGGGTGAATAGAGTAGGCAGCGGAATATTGCTAATTAAAAACTTGTTATCAGTTAGATCATAGAAATAATATCAATAATCACAAAGTAATAACTGTAAAGAAAAGAGATCAGAAGGCAAACGCAAACACTGAGATTTATACTGGTTTCCCTCTTGTGAGGACTAGTCCAGTCGGAAGAACTCTAGCTTCCAGTTGAATCCACTATTAGAAAATCCTGTAAGTTTTCATACGAAGTCCATGCAACTTCTACAGACGTGAGCATTGATATGAAGAACTTGACCAACTTCAGTTTTGAAGAATCTTTCATCGATCAAGCCTCTGATTACAATTTTTCTAAAATCTTCTAGACCGCACCGTACCGGCAAATTGACTAGAGAATTATAACTGGGTTGGGATTTGAAAATGAAAGCTTTTTAGAAAACTCTTTGGAAAAACGTAAGCTTTAGAAGAGAAGAGATGAAAGTGAACGAGTGATTTGAAATAATCAGAATTCCTCTCTATTTATAGTTTTTCCAAAGACAGAGCTCTGACAGAATTTGGACAGAATTCTATGTAAGAAACCGCAACTGAAGGGAGGCCAAGTTCAAAAACCAACGTTCACATAACATTCACCTTGGCCGAACTCTGGTTGAGTTCTGTCAGGGTTGGTCAGGAATATTTTAAGAAAATATTTTTGGGGCTTTTTGAAATCCTTCAGAAGCTTTTGTAAATAAGAGATGTTTTTCAAAACATAGGTCAATTTTGAAAATAATTTCGAATAGCCTATTTGCCAGTATGACTCGGTGTACAATGTATTCCTAGACTCAATAAAAGTAAAAATTAAATTTCATAAAGATATACAGTCTCGAGTGGCAAACATAGCTTCAGTCTTGAACTGAGTAGATATCCGATCTTGATCAGTGTCCAAGATTCCAAAATGTCTTGACTAAACATCTGAGTCCGTATATCTAGACAGAGTTTGATCAATTATTAAAATCGGGTTTGACCATGACCAATGGGACAATTGTATTTTATGGCTAACCTCTAATTTATAGTCGTTTTCATATACTGGAACTACACTCAATGAATTGGACTCGTTCCATCCCGACTGGGTAACCCAATATTCTTTAGGTTAGCTGCGACTACACTTAGCATTGGGAAGACGGGTGTACTTGCTGGCCAAAACCTAGAGACTAGTTAGATAGTTGAGTATTCATTCAGTTGTTCTTTATAAATTGTGAGACATTGTACCTTGTATCAAATATAAATCTTTGAATATTGTAATTTAATTTAGTTATTATGAATGAGCATTATTTGTGATTTTGAGCATTGTGGTTTGACAACGTTCTACCGTCGACAATGCGGCGTAGACTGGCTAGGAAACGCACTCGTATCTCGAAAAGCGGGTGCGGGTCGTGACAAGTTTTTGTAGTGGCCCATGCGTGTCATTTTTTGCAAAATTATACGAACTCGTGATAGTACTTTAGTTAGCCATACTATTACGAGCCTGCGATTAGGAAATGCTCATTCACAAGTTAGGATTAGTTTGATTTAATAGAATAACTAGGACTAGGAGTCCTTTATTCAAAATTGACAATTGGGTAGTTAAGGTTGTTATATAGGCCATGACATTTAGATAAAGAGTTATTAAATTTAGACAGCTTGACAGATCCCAATAGATACATTATTGCATTCTGATACGACGATATGATCCAATGTGGATAGACTATTCACTTGGTAAGTTAGGTCTTCCTAGAATTAATGCTCTAACCTTAGTAGATTGTTCAATTTGTTCTTTTTTCCCTCTTTAGATATCACCCTCATATTATATGTCTAAATTGCCTATTTAATTTCCATTTTGCCATAAGGATTATTTTTATAATTTCTGATTATGTTATCCATATACGAATCTCGAGTTAGTTTTGGTTCAAAGTTTTTCCCAATCATTTGAATATACATGAAATAGAGATTAGAATGTTTGTAATTCTTTTATCTTCAGTTATTCCTCCCTAATCAATCTTTTATTTTTAAAAATTGAGACTTATAGGCCAGATACTTACACTCCTCCCATCTTAATCACCCTGGGATCGGTTCGAGTTATCTTTTCTGTCTAAGCCGTATCACTTATTTGTTTCCATAAGAAAATTATTTTCCAAAAAGTCAATATTCTCATTTTCCTCGTTGACTTTTGAGCCTAACATGACCCAGTTATCCATCAAGTATTCCCGAGTCAGTTTTATTTTATGTTGTCCTTCAATCCTTCAGTATGAGAGTAATAGAGAATTGGAAAATTTATTTCGGTCGTTCTCCTAGTCGATCGCTTAGTTTTCAAAATTGATACTGTAGGAATGAAATCGTAAAGCAGAATACTCTAGAGGGGGGGTGAACAGAGTAGGCAGCGGTATATTGCTAATAAAATTTTTTGTTAGCAGTTAGATCACAGATATAAAAAATAATCATAAAGTAAATGACAGAAATTAAAAGTGATCAGAAGGCAAATGCAAGCACCGAGATTTATACTGGTTTCCCTCTTGTGAGGACTAGTCCAGTCGGAAGAACTCAAGCTTCCAGTTGAATCCACTATTGAAAAAACTTGCAAGTTTTCATACGAAGTCCTTGCAACTTCTACAGACGCGAGCTTTGATACGAAGAACTCGACCAACTTCAATTATGAAGAGTTGTATCTTCTATCAAGCCTCTGATTACAATCCCTCTGAAACTTCTAGACCGTACCGTATTGACAAATCGACTAGAGGATTGTAACTGGCTTGGGATTTGAAAATAAAAGCTTTTTAGAACTCTTTGGAAGAATATAAGATTAAGAAGAGAAGAGATTGAAAGTGAATTGGTGATTTTAAATGATTGAAATGCTTCTCTATTTATAGTTTTTCCAAAGACAGAACTCTGACAGAATTTGGGCAGAATTCGGGCAGAACTCTTTGTAACAAACCGTAACTGAAGGAAGACCAAGATCAAAATCAAACGTTCACTAACGTTCCACTTGGCCGAACTCTGGCCGAACTCAGACCGAACTCGGGTCGAGTTCTGCTAGGGTTCTGCCAGTACATTTTTGAGAAAAATCAATTTGACTTTTTGAAAAGTCCTTCAGAAGCTTTTTGTAAAAAGGATATTTTTCAAAAACATAGGTCATTTGTAAAAGAATAGGATGGTTTTGAAAAAAATTTCAGATAGCCTATTTACCAGTATGATTTAGTGTACAATGTATTCCTAGACTCAATAAAATAAAAAATTACATGGCTTAACAGAAAATACATTCGGAGTGGCAAACAGCTTCAGTCTTGAACATAGTTGACATCCATCGTTGAGCAGTGTCCAAAACGTCGAAGGTAAACATCTGAATTGACTCTTATTTATATCGAGACAGAGTTTGATCAATTATTAAAATCAGGTTTAACCATGACCAATGGGCCAACAATCTCTCCCATTTTGATAATTGACAAACCTTGCCGATATAACATCAAAGATTGGATCAATTCAAAAATGTATCAAAAGAAATTGTTTATAACCTGTATGCATGAAGATGTTAGATCTATTTCTCTCCCGTTGTCACTTAGCAAAATAATTGCAAAAAAGAAAGCTCCCCCGCAATAAATACATAAGTAACAGACAGTGAAGAAACAAAAAAAAAATTCATCATAGGCATGGTAGAAACAGTAAAAAAATATTGTATAAAGAACACAGGCATGTTATTTGTCACAGACAGTTGTAATATGAAGCAGAAAGACAGATAATTCTAGAATAAAACTGAAACAAATAAAGTGCTGTATAAGAAACTAATATGCCAACCTGAGGCATAATAAAAACCATGTCTATGAAAAGTCACAAATAATAATAGCTAAAAAAGTGCTGATAATAACTAAAATAAGAGTACTGATAGAATCTTGGAATGTCGGAGCATTTCCAAGTAAACATAAGACAAAATATTAGTCTCAAAAATCATAACATCTCAAAAGTCATCATCCTTGTCATCATCGTCAGCGGCTGCAGCGCCAGCATATCCAGATGGACCATCTCCAGAAGTACCAGCTCTAGAAGTATGAGAAGTGGCACCAGAAGTACGATACCAATCGTAGACGGTCCTTAGCTGGAACAGAGAGTAGGTCGCCTCATCATCAACGCGATATCCAGAAATAGAAGGGTCTCAAGGTAGAGAGTTAGCTGAGTGACCCGTCTACGCAAATCTCAGATCGACCAAGGAGTTGGCAATAGCCTGGAACCGAGTCACGTCACGGAACTCACGTTCCCTGGAAGTGTCAACATAGAATGACTACAGATCTGAAAGGTGCTGATAAATACCCTCAAATATCATAGGATAAGAATGAGGAGGACCAGGTGCTATGGGAGTAGGTGCAGGAGGAGCAGTTGCAGGAGGTGGAGGAACAATGGCAATGCTGCGACGAAAGAGTTTGAGGAACTTGGATTCAGGGTCAACAGAACAAGTAGAGAGGTCAATGTCAAATCTCTGAAAGATGCATGGGATGATCATCGTATAAGAGAGGTTGCGATCTCTTCCGCGACATCTACCCATCATCTGAATAATAGCCTTATGGGCAGAAAAAGGAATCCCCTTAAGAATGTGATATAGAGCAGAAAGCTCAAGTGCAGTGACATCATCTTTGGAAGTGGATTTTAGAAGTAAAGTGGAATAGATGATACGACATAATTCGTAGTTAAACAAGTACAAGTTATTAGCCTTGAACTTTTCAGGACGAGCACGTGCGGGCGCACAAAGCTTATTCTTGAAACTAACGAGAATCGTACCATCGGGGAAATCAAAATCAGTGATGTCATCGAGCGGGGCACCTTCGTTTGGAATACCAAGAATTTCTGCTAACGTTTCATCTACATAGACTTGAATCAAAAGAATATTGTTATTCAAAGATTTTATAAACAAAGTAGTGTCAACCTTTTCCTTTGAAAAATCGTTATCAAGTAGAAAAGAGCTTAGACGATCGTACCAAGCACGAGGGGCTTGTTTCAAACCGTATAAGGCTTTCTTCAACTTGAAAACATATTCAGGAAATTTAAAATCAGTAAAACCAGGAGGTTGAGCTACATAAACTTATTCTTTTATAAAACTATTCAAAAATGCGCTTTTAACATCCATTTGAAATAACTTGAAATTATGAAAGCATGTAAATGCACATAACATGCGAATGGATTCTAATCTCGCAATTGGAGCATAAGTCTCATCGTAGTCGATACCTTCTTCTTGATTGTATTCTTGAGCTACGAGTCGAGCCTTATTACGAGTCACTAAACCATTCTCATTCAGTTTGTTTTGGAATACCCAACGAGAACCAATGACCGGATGATCAATGGGCTTGGGAACAAGTTTCCAACTTTGATTCCGTTCGAATTGGTTTAATTCCTCTTGTATAGCATCTAACCAAAAATTACATGCTTCTTCAATATTTTTTGGTTCAAGCTGTGAAATAAAAGCAACACAAGAAGCTATATCTTTATTAGAGGAACGAGTACTTACACCCTTGGTAATCTCACCAATTACCAAGTCCTTTAGATGATCTCCAAGAATCTCATCTCTTTTGCCATATCCTCACGATTGCTGGTTCTGGCTTCTTTGCTTGAAGACTCAGCTGGTGCTTGGTGTGAAGGTTCTACATCTTTGTGTGAAGGTTTTGCAGTAGCTGTACTTGGTGTAATCACGTCTTCATTATCGTCATCGTCTAAATGTTGATTTAGTTCATCAAACTTGACATTAATTGATTCTTCGATGATCATGGTTCTCTTATTGAAGACTCTGTACCCTTTGTTCTTTACCGCATAACCTAAAAGATACCTTCATCGGCCTTTTCATCAAATTTACTCAGGTTGTCCCTAGTATTAAGAATAAAGCATTTACAACCAAATATCTTGAAATAAGAAACAGTGGGTGTTCTATCAAACCATAACTCATAGGGAGTCTTCTTCGATATAGGTCGAATTAGAACCCTATTGAGAATATAGCATATTGTATTGACAGCTTCAGCCCAAAAGTATCTAGGTAGACTAAACTGGTTCAACATTACTCTAGCCATTTCAGATAGAGTCATGTTCTTACATTCCACAACTCCATTTTGTTGTGGAGTCCTAGGGCAGGAAAACTCATACAAATAACCGTGTGTGTCACAGAATTGCTTGAACTCTACATTCTTAAATTCGTCGCCATGATCACTACGAATGCGAGTAATCATGAAACCTTTTTTATTCTGTACTTTCTAGCAAAAGGTGACGAATTCTGATAAAGCATCGTTCTTGCGTGCAAGAAAATATACCCATGTGTATCTAAAGAAATCATCTACAATGACAAATGCATATAACTTATCACCTAGACTAGCAATTCTACTAGGTCCAAATAAGTCCATATACAACAATTGTAGAGGTCTAGTGGTACTTACAGCATTCTTGGATTTAAAGACGGATCAGATAGCTTTGTTCTTTTCACATTCGCTACATATCGTATCATTCTTGAAAGATATATCCGGTAAGCCGTATACTAACTTCTTTGTGGATAGTTTTGAAATTGTGTCCGTATTTGCATGATCGAATCTCATATGCCATAGTTGACTCGCAATGCTCTTGGCCATCAAGCATCTACCTGCTTTGTTAGTATCTTCTAACAGATAGAAAACATATATATTGTCTTCCCTGATACCATTAAAGATAGTACTACCAGTTGAGCTATCAACTATAGTACATTTATCTTTGACGAAGTTAATGCCATAACCATGATCAGCTAAATGGCTTATGCTGAGCAGATTATGTTTTAACTCGGTAACTAGACAGACATCTTTAATCACAGGATAGGGAGCCTTACCAATGTCACCGATACCGATTATGTACCATCCTAAATTATTACCGAAGGAGTCGTATCCTTCTTTATTCTTTTTCGACAGCGTTACGAATAATGATGCATCACCGGTCATGTGCCGTGAGCAACCGCTGTCGAGGATCCATTTGCTTCTAGCATGTGAAGGGTATTCCACCTGATCGTAAGCCATCAAGCATACATTTGCAGCATCATCCGATTGTTCGCCTTCTAAGACGCTGGCTTCCCTCTCATGCCATATGCTTGTATTGGTGTACTTCCTTGATGTAGATCTCTTCTGGTTGCCTTTGTCGTATTTGCTGCTTTTTCTTGTTGATGATGATATTGTTGGACAATCTTTCTTCATATGTCCTTTCTTCTTACATCCGTAGCAAATAGGATGTTCCTCGTTGTTGATGCTGTTGCTGTCTTTCGTTATTCTGTTGAATCTCACGAACTTCTTGAATTTTTTTACCAAAAGAGCTAGATCTTCAGAGTCAGTATCGCTGTCGTCAGAATCATCTTCGACAGTTCTTCTATGTTGAGCCTTGAAAGCGATCGACTTCTCTCTTCTCATTTGGTGTAGCATCTTCAAAGTCTTGAAGTTCTAACTCGTGAGTGAGTAGCTTACCCATGAGTGTTTCCAGAGACATTATTGAGAGATCATTTCCTTCAATGATTGCTGTAGCCTTTAGAATTCAGTTCTTCTTGAGGGCTCGTAGAAGCTTGTGAATCTTGTCATGGTTACTGTATTCCTTGTCTAATGAGGACAAAGGATTTACAATATCCAGGAATCTCATAAACATCTGAGTGACGGATTCATTTGGCTTCATCTTGAATGCCTCGTACTCTCGAGTAAGTCTGCTGATCTTTGACTCCTTGACTTGTGTTGTTCTTTCGTGGGTTACTTCGAGAAGTTTCCACACTTCATTCGATTATGCAAGAAGACACCCTGTTAAATTCAGTTCTGTCTAAAGTACAAAATAAAGGGTTAATAGCACGTGCGTCAAGACTGGCCTTTTTCTTTTCATCCTCAGTATATTTATCATGGAGTTTTTTTAACTAAAACTCCCTCAACAGTAATATGAGGAGACTTTTTGTAGCCATTAATAACTATAGACCATAAGTCAAAATCAAGAGATTTTAAGAAGAAACTCATCCGAGTTTTCCAATAAGTGTAATTTGTGCCGTCAAACAGTGGAGGTCTATTTCTGGCTTGGCCTTCACTTACGAATTTCACAGTTGACATGTGTAATGTTGTGATCTATATAATAATTAAATATAACTGCAGTTTTACCTTGCTTTACCTGTATAACCCGCTCTGATATCAATTGTAGGAACGAAGTCGTAAAGCAGAATACTCTAGAGGGGGTGAATAGAGTAGGCAGCAAAATATTGCTAATTAAAAACTTGTTATCAGTTAGATCACAGAAATAATATCAATAATCACAAAGTAATAACTGTAAAGAGAAGAGATCAGAAGGCAAACACAAACACAGAGATTTATACTGGTTTCCCTCTTGTGAGGACTAGTCCAGTCGGAAGAACTCTAGCTTCCAGTTGAATCCACTATTAGAAAATCCTGTAAGTTTTCATACGAAGTCCTTGCAACTTCTACAGACGTGAGCATTGATATGAAGAACTCGACCAACTTCAGTTTTGAAGAGTCTTTCTTCAATCAAGCCTCTGATTACAATTTTTCTAAAATCTTCTAGACCGCACCGTACCGGCAAATTGACTAGAGAATTATAACTGGGTTGGGATTTGAAAATGAAAGCTTTTTAGAAAACGCTTTGGAAGAAACGTAAGCTTTAGAAGAGAAGAGATGAAAGTGAATGAGTGATTTGAAATAATCAGAATTCCTCTCTATTTATAGTTTTTCCAAAGAAAGAGCTCTGGCAGAATTTGGACAGAATTCTATGTAAGAAACCACAACTGAAGGGAGGCCAAGTTCAAAAACCAACGTTCACATAACGTTCACCTTGGCCGAACTCTGGCCGAGTTCTGTCAGGGTCGGTCAGGAATATTTTAAGAAAATATTTTTGGGGCTTTTTGAAATCCTTCAGAAGCTTTTGTAAATAAGAGATGTTTTTCAAAACATAGGTCAATTTTGAAAATGATTTCGAATAGCCTATTTGCCAGTATGACTCGGTGTACAATATATTCCTAGACTCAATAAAAGTAAAAATTATATTTCATAAAGATATACAGTCTCGAGTGGCAAACATTGCTTCGGTCTTGAACTGAGTAGATATCCGATCTTGATCAGTGTCCAAGAGTCCAAAATATCTTGACCAAACATCTGAGTCCGTATATCGAGACATAGTTTGATCAATTATTAAAATCGGGTTTGACCATGACCAATGGGCTAATTGTATTTTATGGCTAACCTCTAATTTATAGTCGTTTTCATATACTCGAACTACACTCAATGAATTAGACTCGTTCCATCCTGACTGGGTAACCCAATATTTTTTAGGTTAGCTGCGACTACACTTAGCATTGGGAAGACGGGTGTACTTGCTGGCCAAAACCTAGAGACTAGTTAGATAGTTGAGTATTCATTCAGTTGTTCTTTATAAATTGTGAGACATTGTTCCTTGTATCAAATATAAATCTTTGAATATTGTAATTTAATTTAGTTATTATGAATGAGCATTATTTGTGATTTTGAGCATTGTGGCTTGACAACGTTCTACCATCGACAATGCGGCGTAGACTGGCTTGGAAACGCACTCATATCTCGAAAAGCGGGTACGGGTCGTGACAAGTTTTTGTGGTGGCCCATACATGTCATTTTTTGTAAAATTGTACGAACTCGTGATAGTACTTTAATTAGCCATACTATTGCGAGCCTGCGATTAGGAAATGCTCATTCACAAGTTGGGGTTAGTTTGATTTAATAGAATAACTAGGACTAGGAGTCCCTTATTCAAAATTGACCATTGGGTAGTTAAGGTTGTTATATAGGCCATGACATTTAGATAAAGAGTTATTAAATTTAGACAGCTTGACAGATCCCAATAGATACATTATTGCATTCTGATACGACGATATGATCCAATGTGGATAGACTATTCACTTGGTAAGTTAGGCCTTCCTAGAATTAATGCTCTAACCTTAATAGATTATTCAATTTGTTCTTTTTTCCCTCTTTAGATATCACCCTCATATTATATGTCTAAATTGCCTATTTAATTCCCATTTTGCCATAAGGATTATTTTTATAATTTCTGATTATGTTATCCATATACGAATCTCGAGTTAGTTTTGGTTCAAAGTTTTTCCCAATCATTTGAATATACATGAAATAGAGATTACAATGTTTGTAATTCTTTTATCTTCAGTTATTCCTCCCTAATCAATCTTTTATTTTTAAAAATTGAGACTTATAGGCTAGATACTTACACTCCTCCCATATTAATCACCCTGGGATCGGTTCGAGTTATCTTTTCTGTCTAAGCTGTATCACTTATTTGTTTCCATAAGAAAATTATTTTCTAAAAAGTCAATATTCTCATTTCCCTCGTTGACTTTTGAGCCTAACATGACCCAGTTATCCATCAAGTATTCCCGAGTCAGTTTTATTTTATGTTGTCCTTCAATCCTTGAGTATGAGCGTAATAGAGAATTGGAAAATTTATTTCGGTCGTTCTCCTAGTCGATTGCTTAGTTTTCAAAATTGATACTGTAGGAACGAAATCGTAAAGCAGAATACTCTAGGGGGGGGTGAACAGAGTAGGCAGCGAAATATTGCTAATAAAATTTTTTGTTAGCAGTTAGATCACAGATATAAAAAATAATCATAAAGTAAATGACAGAAATTAAAAGTGATCAGAAGGCAAATACAAGCACCGAGATTTATATTAGTTTCCCTCTTGTGTGGACTAGTCCAGTCGGAAGAACTCTAGCTTCCAGTTGAATCCACTATTGAAAAATCTTGCAAGTTTTCATACGAAGTCCTTGCAACTTCTACAAACGCGAGCTTTGATACGAAGAAATCGACCAACTTCAATTATGAAGAGTTGTATCTTCTATCAAGCCTCTGATTACAATCGCTCTGAAACTTCAAGACCGTACCGCATTGGCAAATCGACTAGAGGATTGTAACTGGCTTGGGATTTGGAAATGAAAGCTTTTTAGAACTCTTTGGAAGAATATAAGCTTAAGAAGAGAAGAGATTGAAAGTGAATTGGTGATTTTAAATGATTGAAATGCTTCTCTATTTATAGTTTTTCCAAAGACAGAACTCTGACAGAATTCGGGCAGAATTCGGACAGAACTCTTTGTAACAAACCGCAACTGAAGGAATACCAAGTTCAAAATCAAACGTTCCACTTGGCCAAACTCGGGTCGAATTCTGTTAGGGTTCTGCCAGTACATTTTTGAGAAAAATCAATTTGGCTTTTTGAAAAGTCCTTCAGAAGCTTTTTGTAAAAAGGATATTTTTCAAAAACATAGGTCATTTGTAAAAGAATAGGATGGTTTTGAAAAATATTTTCGGATAGCCTATTTGCCAGTACGATTTAGTGTACAATGTATTCCTAGACTCAATAAAATGAAAAATTACATGGCTTAACAGAAAATACATTCGGAGTGGCAAACGGCTTCAGTCTTGAACAAAGTTGACATCCATCGTTGAGCAGTGTCCAAAACGTCGAAGGTAAACATCTGAATTGACTCATATTTATATCGACAGAGTTTGATCAATTATTAAAATTAGGTTTAACCATGACCAATGGGCCAACAATCTCTTCCATTTTGATAATTGACAAACCTTGTCGATATAACATCAAAGATTGGATCAATTCAAAAATGTATCAAAAGAAATTGTTCATAACATGTATGCATGAAGATGTTAGATCTATTTCTCTCCCGTTGTCACTTAGCAAAATAATTGCAAAAGAGAAAGCTCTCCCGTAATAAATGCATAAGTAACAGACAGTGAAGAAACACAAAAAAAAATTCATCACAGGCATGGTAGAAACAGTAAAAAAATATTGTATAAACAACACAGGCATGTTATTTGTCACAGAGAGTTTTAATATGAAGCAGAAAGATAGATAATTCTAGAATAAAACTGAAACAAATAAAGTGTTGTATAAGAAAATAATATGCCAACCTGAGGCATAATAAAAACCATGTCTATGAAAAGTCACAAATAATAATAGCTAAAAGAGTGCTGATAATAACTAAAATAAGAGTACTGATAGAATCTTGGAATGTCGGAGCATTTCCAAGTAAACATAAGACAAAATATTAGTCTCAAAAATCATAACATCTCAAAAGTCATCATCCTCGTCATCATCGTCAGCGGCTGCAGCGCCAGCATGTCCAGATGGATCAGCTCCAGAAGTACCAGCTCCAGAAGTATGAGAAGTGGCACCAGAAGTACGATACCAATCGTAGACGGTCCTTGGCTGGAACAGAGAGTGGATCGCCTCATCATCAACGCGGTATCCAGAAATAGAAGGGTCTTGAGGTAGAGAGTTAGCTAAGGGACCCGTCTGCGCAAATCTCAGATCGACCAAGGAGTTAGCAATAGCCTGGAACCGAGTCACGTCACGGAACTCACGTTCCCTGGAAGTGTCAACATAGAATGACTACAGATCTGAAAGGTGCTGATGAATACCCTCAAATATCATAGGGTAAGAATGAGGAGGACCAGGTACTGTGGGAGCAGGTGCAGGAGGTGGAGGAACAGTGGCAATGCTGCGACGAAAGAGTTTGAGGAACTTGGGTTTAAGGTCAACAGCACAAGTAGAGAGGTCAATGTCAAATCTCTGAAAGATGCATGGGATGATCATCGTATAAAAGAGGTTGCGGTCTCTTCCGTGACATCTACCCATCATCTGAATGATAGTCTTATGGGCAGAAAAAGAAATCCCCTTAAGAATGTGATATAGAGCAAAAAGCTCAAGTGCAGTGACATCATCTTTGGAAGTGAATTTTGGAAGTACAGTAGAATAGATGATGCGATATAATTCGTAGTTAAACAAGTTCAAGTTATTAGCCTTGAACTTTCCAGGACGAGCACGTGCGGGCGCACAAAGCTTATTCTTGAAACTAACGAGAGTCGTACCATCGGGGAAATCAAAATCAGTGATGTCATCGAGCGGGGCACCTTCGTTTGGAATACTAAGGATTTTCGCTAATGTTTCATCAGTGAATTCGATATCGATCCCTCGGACACGTGTTCTCACGGTCAAAGTGTCTAACACAAAATTACAATAGAATAATCTAATGGCATTAGTAGCAATAGAGAATTGTAAGGTAACAAAGTGTTGTAACACTAATGCCTCAAAGTAAGGGCGGTGATCGGGAAAAACAGTCCATTTGATCGGTGAACCGGTGTAAATAGTACGCATAATGAAATCGGCATACCACAATAAAGCTTGGTCAGAAGTTTTAAAGTAAAACTCGTCCGATGTACTGTCATTCGATTGGACCGAAGAAAAGAGGTAATCCGTGTGCGGATACGAAGACGATGCCTCTTCACTGGCATTGGTCTTCTTTCTCTTGAAGGGATTAAACTTAGGCATTCTTTCCCAAAATTCTAGAAACCCTAAGAATTAAAAAGTGGAGAAGAGAAGGAATTATACCTTCCAGGAATTAGATATGCTGTTGAGGACGAAATTCTCCGCACGAATCCAAAAGTTTGGACGAAAATCTCCGCGCGGATTGGAAAAACAAGGGTGGAGAAAAGCTAGGGTTTGGAGGCACGGTTGCTGCTGTTTGAGGATGTTTGGAAGAATGAAGAAGAATGGAGCCTCGGGTTCTGGCTGGTACATATATATACCCAGCCTAACTCTGGCCGAATTCGGACCGAACTCGAGCCAAATTTGCCATGGGTTGCCTGTCTATATATGTGTATCAAAAATAATAACAATGAGGCCACATCTTTTTCATTAATTCATTTCAAATATTTAATTCAGAGTTTAGTAATTTTAAATTTCAAAATAATATAATTAATATTATTTTATAAATTAATATTCTTTACTCAGCATCTGTCTCAGATTAGCTGTAGGAGTACTGTCCCAGCTAACGGAGGTTCACCGGGGAACTCTTAAGTACCGCTTCGCTTTGACCGTAGTCGTGGTGACATACAGACTCTTTTTAGGCTTGTCTCAAAAACAGTTTATGAGTATCGAATAAATTAATTAATAAAACAAAATTAATTAATATTATTGATATCTAAAATTCCTAATTCTCGACGTAAATAATTAAAATGATCTTCTGCTAGAGATTTTGTGAGTATGTCAGCTAATTGAATCTGTGTGTCTAAGTATACAAGGTCTATATCTCCATATTGTTGATGATCTCTAAGAAAGTGATGTCGAATCTCGATATGTTTAGTACGAGAGTGACATACTGGATTCTTAGTCAAATTAATAGAACTAATGTTGTCACAGAAAATGGGTATGTATGTAAAATATATTCCATAGTCTTCTAAAGTTTGTTTCGTCCACAAAATTTGTGCACAACAACGTCCTACGGCGATATACTCAGCCTCGGTTATTGATAATGCAACAAAATTTTGCTTTTTACTAAACCAAGAGACTAGAGCTTTTCCTAGGAAATGACATGTGCCGTTGGTGCTTTTTCTATCTACTTTGCATCCGACAAAATCAGCATCAGAATAACCGGTTAGGTCAAATGACACAATTTTGGGATACCATAAACCGACAGAAGAAGTGCCTTTAAGGTATCGGATGATAAGTTTAACTGCGCACAGATGTGATTCCTTAGGATTAGCTTGAAAACGTGCACACAAGCAAACACTAAACATAATGTCTGGTCGACTAGCAGTTAAATGTAGTAAGCTATTAATCATACCTCGATACTTATGTATGTCGACATGTTTACCTTGTTCATCAATATCAAGCTTGGTTGAAGTCGCTATTGGAGTGCTAAGTGGCTTTGCTTCTTCCATGTCGAACTTCTTTAATAGATCCTTTGTGTACTTTGCTTGATTTATGAACGTCCCATTGTTAGTTTGTTTGATTTGCAGTCCGAGAAAGAATTTTAGCTCTCCCATCATGCTCATCTCAAACTCAATCTGCATACACGTTAAAAATTCTTGACAAAGAGATTCATCAGTAGATCCAAAGATAATATCATCTAATAGACTTGAATCAAAAGAATATTGTTATTCAAAGATTTTATAAACAAAGTAGTGTCAACCTTTTCCTTTGAAAAATCGTTATCAAGTAGAAAAGAGCTTAGACGATCGTACCAAGCACGGGGGGCTTGTTTCAAACTGTATAAGGCTTTCTTTAACTTGAAAACATATTCAGAAAATTTGAAATCAGTAAAACCAGGAGGTTGAGCTACATAAACTTCTTCTTTTATAAAACCATTTAAAAATACACTTTTGATATCCATTTGAAATAATTTAAAATTATGAAAACATGCAAATGCACATAACATACGAATGGATTCTAATCTCGCAATTGGGGCATAAGTCTCATCGTAGTCGATACCTTCTTCTTGATTGTATCCTGGAGCTACGAGTCGAGCCTTATTACGAGTCACTAAACCATTCTCGTTCAGTTTATTTCGGAATACCCATCGGGTGCCAATGACCGGATGATCAATGGGCTTGGTAACAAGTTCCCAAACTTGATTCCGTTCGAATTGGTTTAATTCCTCTTGTATAGCATCTAACCAAAAATTATCACTACATGCTTCATCAATATTTTTGGGTTCAAACTGCGAGACAAAAGCAACACAAGAGGCTATATTTTTATTAGAGGAACGAGTACTTACACCCTTGGTAATCTTACCAATTACCAAGTCCTTTGGATGATTAGCCAAGAATCTCATTTCTTTTGGTGTAGTCTCAAGATTGCTAGTTTCGGCTTCTTTGCTTAGAGGTTCATCTGATGCCTGATGTGAAGGTTTTGCAGCAGCTGTACTTGGTGTGATTATGTCTTCATTGCCATCATCGTCTAAGTGTTGATTTAGTTCATTAAACTTGACGTTGATAGATTCTTCAATGATCATGGTTCTTTTGTTGAAGACTCTATATCCTTTGCTCTTTGCTGCATAACCTAAAAATATACCTTCATCGGCCTTTTCATCAAATTTACTTAAATTATGTTTAGTATTAAGAATAAAATATTTACAACCAAAGATTTTGAAATAAGAAACATTTGGTGTTCTATAAAACCATAATTCATAGGGAGTATTCTTCGATATAGGTCGAATTAGAACCTTATTGAGAATATAGCATGCTGTATTTACAGCTTCAGCCCATAAGTATCTAGGTAGACTAAACTGGTTTAACATAACTCTAGCCATTTCAGATAGAGTTCTGTTCTTACGTTCCATAACTTCATTTTGTTGCGGAGTACTAGGGCAAGAGAATTCATGCAGATAATCGTGTGTGTCATAAAATTCTTGAATTCTGCATTCTCAAATTCGTCGCCATGATCACTACGAATACGAGTAATCATGAACCCTTTTTCATTCTGTACTTTCTTACAAAAGGTGACAAATTTTGATAATGCATCGTTCTTGCGTGCAAGAAAATAAACCCATGTATATCTAGAGAAATTGTATATAATGACAAATGCATATAACTTACCACCTAGACTAACAATTCTACTTGGTCCAAATAAGTCCATATGCAACAGTTGTAAAGGTCTATTGGTACTTACAACGTTCTTGGATTTGAATACGAATTTGGTAGCTTTGTTCTTTTCACATTTACTACATACCGTATCCTTCTTGAAAGCAATATCCGGTAAGCCGTGTACCAACTTCTTCGTAGGTAATCTTGAAATTGTATCCATGTTTGCATGACCGAGTCTCATATGCCACAGTTGACTCTCAACGCTTTTGGCCATCAAACATCTACCTGCTGTGTTAGCATCTTCCAACAAATAGAATACATATATATTGTCTTCCCTAATACCTTCAAATATAGTACTACCAGTTGAACTATCAATTATGGTACATTTATCTTTTACGAAGTTAATACCATAACCGTGATCAGCTAAATGGCTTATGCTGAACAGATTATATTTTAACTCAGTAACTGGACAAACATCTTTAATCACTGGATAGGAAGCCTTACCAATGTCACCGATATCGATTATGTACCCTCTTAAATTATTACCGAAGGAGACGTATCCTTCTTTATTTCTCTTCGACAGTGTTGCAAATAATGAAGCGTCACCGGTCATGTGCCGTGAGCAACCGCTATCGAGGATCCATTTGCTCCTAGCAAGTGAAGGGCGTCCCACCTACAAAACAATTTACAGATAAAACTTTTGGTACCCATTTCTTGTAGGGTCCTGACTGGTTAGTTTTTGGCATCTATGCATAAATATTTAAATCTACTAACTTTCTGATTCTACATGCAGAAGATATATGACTAATAAGGCCACAATAATGACATTTAGCATGTTGAGTGTTGAAAGTAGTGTGAGGTACATGATTGGTAGGTTTTGGTTTTCTAGTATAGAAGAATGCATGCCTATTAGTCTTCTTGGGCATAGTCTTGGTATGGTTTGGTCTGACAGTGTTGGGCGTGTTCCGATGATTCGGTAATTGATACGTGTTAGAATAGGAAGCAGCAACTTCAGGCCGTTTTCTTAAACTAATTTCCAACTTTTTGGAAGTGTCATATAATCTAGTATAGTTAGATGTAAGTGATTCTAATCTTATCTGTACATACTGGAGACTCTTTGTCTTCTTAGATAGGTCTTCCTTTAACTGGATAATAGTTTGGTCTTTTTCTTCGGATAGCTTGACAGTCTCGTGTAACAACAATTTAATAGAAGAAAGCTCACCAGACTCAGTTGAAGAGTCATTATTTCTAACATGATCTAATTGATCGGTAAGTCTTCCTATTTCACCTTTGTACTCTTTGAGTACCTTCTTAGAGGTTTCATATTTGCTACGTAGTTTTCTGTAGTCATCTAACAGTTCACTGAAAGCCTCTCCTAGTTGCTCAAAGGTGAAATCATCATAAGGATCAAATAGAGGATTAGTGATTACCTGATCGCAAGCCATCAAGCACACATTTGTAGCATCAGCTGATTGTTCATCTTCTGAGTCGCTGGCTTCACTTTCATGTCATATGCTTGTGTTGGTGTACTTTCTTGATGTAGATTTCTTCCGATAGCCTTTGTCATATTTGCTACTTTTCTTTGATAATGATGCTATTGGACAATCTTTCTTCATGTGTCCTTTCTTCTTGCATCCGTAGCAAATAGGATCTTCTTTATTGTTGTTGTTGTTGTCTTTGTTGTCCTTTGTTCTCCTGTTAAATCTCATGTACTTCTTGAATTTTCTTACCAGAAGAGCTTGATCTTCAGAGTCGGAGTCGCTGTCGTCAGAATCATCTTCGATGGTTCTTCTATGTTGAGCCTTGAGAGCGATCGTCTTCTCTGACTTCTCTTTTGGTGTAGCATCTTCAAAGTCTTGAAGTTCTAACTCGTGAGTGAGTAGCTTACCCATGAGTGTTTCTAGAGACATTGTTAAGAGGTCGTTCCCTTCAATGATTGCTGTAGCCTTTGGAATCCAGTTCTTTGTAAGGGCTCGTAGAAGTTTACGATTCTTCTCATTGTTACTGTAATCCTTGCCTAGTAAAGACAGAGGATTTACAATATCCAAGAATCTTGTAAACATCTGAGTGACTGATTCACTTGGCTTCATTTTGAACGCCTCGTACTCCTGAGTAAGTCTGCTGATCTTTGACTCTTTGACTTGTGTTGTTCCTTCGTGGGTTACTTCGAGAAGTTTCCACACTTCGTTTGATGTTGTGCAAGTAGACACCCTATTGAATTCAGTTCTGTCTAAAGCACAAAATAAAGCATTAATAGCACGTGCGTCAAGACTGGCCTTTTTCTTTTCTTCCTCTGTATATTTGTTATGGGGTTTTTCAACTAAAACACCATCAACATTAATATGAGGTGGCTTTTTATAGCCATCAATAACTACAGACCATAAGTCAAAATCAAGAGATTTCAAAAAAAATTCATACGTGTTTTCTAATAAGTGTAGTTTGTGCCGTCAAGCAGTGGAGGTCTGTTTGTGGCTTGGCCTTCACTTGTAAATTTCACAGTTGCCATGTGTAATGCTGTGATCTATATAACAATTGAATATAACTACAATTTTACCTTGCTTTACCTGTATAACCTGCTCTGATACCAATTGTAGGAAAAAAATCATAAAGCAGAATACTCTAGAGGGAGGGTGAATAGAGTAGGCAGTAGAATATTGCTAATAAAAAAAATCTTGTTAGCAGTTAGATCACAGATATAAAAAATAATCACAAAGTAAATGACATAAATTAAAAGTGATCAGAAGGCAAACGTAAACACAGAGATTTATACTGGTTTCTCTCTTGTGAGGACTAGTCCAGTCGGAAGAACTCTGGCTTCCAGTTGAATCCACTATTGGAAAATCTCGTAATTTTTCATACGAAGTCCTTGCAACTTCTACAGACGCGAGCTTTGATACGAAGAACTCGACCAACTTCAATTGTGAAGAGTTGTATCTTCTATCAAGCCTCTGATTACAATCGCTCTGAAACTTCTAGACCGTACCGCACTGGCAAATCGACTAGAGGATTGTAACTGGCTTGGGATTTGAAAATAAAAGATTTTAGAACTCTTTGGAAGAATGTAAGCTTAAGAAGAGAAGAGATTGAAAGTGAATTGGTGATTTGAAATGATCAAAATGCTTCTTTATTTATAGTTTTTCCAAAGACAGAACTTTGATAGAATTCGGGCAGAATTCGGACCGAACTCTTTGTAACAAGCCGCAACTGAAGGAAGACCCAGTTCAAAATCAAACGTTCACTAACGTTCCACTTGGTCGAACTCTGGCCGAACTTTGGCCGAGTTCCGAGTTCTGCTAGGGTTTTGCCAGTACATTTTTGAGAAAAATCAATTTGGCTTTTTGAAAAGTCCTTCAGAAGCTTTTTGTAAAAAGGATGTTTTTCAAAATCATAGGTCATTTGTAAAAGAATATGATGGTTTTGAAAAAGGTTTTCGGATAGCCTATTTGCCAGTACAATTCAGTGTACAACGTATTCCTAGACTCAATAAAATGAAAAATTACATAGCGTAACAGGAAATACATTCGGAGTGGCAAACGGCTTCAGTCTTGAACATAGTTGACATCCATCGTTGAGCAGTATCCAAAACGTCGTAGGTAAACATCTAAATTGACTTGTATTTATATCAAGACAGAGTTTGATCAATTATTAAAATCTGGTTCGACCGTGACCAATGGGCCAACAGATACATAATCGATCATTTGATTTTCAAAATAGATACTTTTACTTCAAGGACAAATACGTACGCTTTCTATCATAGTCGACTTATTTGAATCCCTAGAAGCTCCCTTGAATTTTACGAATATAGTTGGAAGAATGTTCGTTGAATCATAATGGCAGGACAGCTGCGCACTGTCGTCCTTTATTTGAATTATGGAGCCTGTGGGTTCACTGCTGCCAGCAGCGCACTGGTGAAGCATGACCCCTAGAGTTGAAATTATTTCAAGAAAGTGTAGGTTATCAAATATTGCTAAAACTATGTCTTAGTTGTCCTCCTTGATTTTAGTTATCCTTGTGTCAATATTGGATAGAGTTAATAAATATCCTATACTGATCATATTTGAGTCACGAAACTAAGGATTTACTACAGCCAAGTGTACACTGACGAGACATAAATTCTCGATAAAATAACTTCAGACATGATTACAGTTTTCAGATACTATAGAGGTTAGGAAAATGTCCTGTATGTCCTATTGATTCAAAGCCAATACTAGTGGAAATTTTATAAGTTGGATAGCATGCCTCCCAATCCAGTATCATATTTTCCTTGTGACCTATTAACGAGGTAATTGAATGATATTAATTGGTTTACCTAGAATATAGAGTTTACATGTCCCTAACCCATTAGTCGACCAAGGCATTAGATGAGAAGATAGTATGATGACTGTATAAGCACGAACAACGGATAAGGCTTAGATTCTCAAGGAACTTGAACTACTTGTGCCTTCTTCCAATCATAAATCTCGTGTACTTATGTTTTTTACTATCTTGGCTGATGCTGCTATTATAGCCTTATCGAACTTGATTCAAGATATATGTTTATTAGGGACACCTACTAGCATATTGTCTAATTAGAATCGGTGTATTATGGTATGATCAATCTTAGTTCATTGGTTCGCTCTTCATATGATTAAACCTACATGAATTGAGATATAGATGTCTCTAGGGTCTCATCCGCAACTGTCTTGACAACTGCCTTTGAATTATGCAATCGCCCTTGGAACCTCATATTCACATTCGATCCCTCTCCTTGAACTCGTTGTTATTTTTTGCCTTTACTTATTTCGGAAAAATAAATGCTCGTATTTGAGGTAATATATAACCAAAATGTTCCCTTTGTTCGCCATACCATCTATAGCCATAAAAGCTTTCCATCTGTTCGAAATCGGAAAACGATCTTTTAAATTGATTCATATCTACTGTATCACATTACCTATTACATCGTATATGCTTCTTTTATAATCAAAAGTCAAGATGTGATGTCGCGAACTGAAATTTTTTTAACTCCATTAATCATAGAATCGTGCCCCGGTTTTAAATTTTTTGAGAAAGGAATTTTTGAAGTATGGGTTGTGAGCCCTCTAAATTTTAGGATTTACTAGTATTAGCGATTAATTAGGATAAGTTGGTTCCCACTAGAATAATAAATTTGTGCCTCATGAACACCCATTTTCTATTTAGATCATTTGATGTTCTATGTCATGACATTGATATTCGGAGTAAGAGACCAACAGTTACCTTCCAAAAAAATTATATACAAGACCTAGACGAGCCCACCTTCACTTAGGCATATCATGTCCCACTTAAACATGTCCCCTTATACACTGTTTTCATGACACGACTTTGAGGTCATAACGACTAACTATAACCCTTACCATAATACCGATATACTTCTCGACTACAATTAGAGACTCAACCTCGACTCAAACCCTTCGACCCAATATATGGTTGTGATCTACTCGAAGTCCACTACGCACATGCCACTAATGTGACACTCAATTGATTCTTCTTGTGCTACTTAATGTAACACCCCAGTCCCAAA
Organism: Iris pallida; assembly: GCA_029216955.1. NCBI lineage: Eukaryota > Viridiplantae > Streptophyta > Magnoliopsida > Asparagales > Iridaceae > Iris > Iris pallida. Next base: position 737,023 of record JANAVB010011197.1, on the reverse strand, counting down.
TACGTAGGACCAGGTATACGATGCCAGCAAATGTCACCAATGGGCCAAACTACCTATCAAGCCCAAGAGTGAATGCTTAAGCTGTAAATTATGATTTCAACCCACAACAACAAATGCCATAAATCTATAACTAATCTCATCCATATAGAATAATCAAGTAAGACATAATAAGTAAGAGAGTCTGAATATCATAAAAGATCCATCCAGCAAGTAAAGAACTAAGAGAATGTCTCGGGTACATCTCGGCAACAAGCAAAATAAATAAATGACAAGTCTCATCATAATGTCTGCTAAGAGATAACCATCCAAAGATGGATGAACTACGTACTCAGGAAAAGTCCTCTGGCACAATCTCGTCCTCCTGTTCAGGTACGTCTCCTATAATAGCACCTGATCCGTACACCTCAGTATATGCCTCATCGCCTACACCTAGTGGAGATGACCAGGTCCTCAGGGGACATAACAAGGTACAAAATATAATATGCCAAGTGATAGTAATGAATTTACTAAGAACATATATAAAAAAGGTAACTACAAGAATCCATCTAAGTGAAATGCAAGTAAGAAACAGCTCTGTACATCGGGCTAACTATGCCAAAGGCACCATGTCGGGGAACTCAGGCGTACAGTAATTACTGAGGCTCTGCTACAGAGACCACAGTAAATAGTATAGGTAACAGCTATGTCCCAGCAATAGAGACGATGACTAGCAGATATCTATAAAGTAGCCAGATGAATCAGTCTATGTTCTCCCCACCCCATGTTCTATTCTATCAGGTCATGTCAAGTAACACTAACAATGTCATGTAAATAATCCTATAACCTATCATAGGGTCCAAACTATGAATATGTCATATCTAGGACTCTGTTTCATGATCGTGTCAGAGTCCTAGGTCCATCGTGTCTCAAGTAACATGATAATCAATACAATGCTATGTCTAAGGTTAATACCCAATATTTGCATACAGACATAGAAATTCGAATATGCTCGGACGTGAAGTATCAACAGAATCATACGCAAACAGTTACTATAAACTAAGCTAAATATGAAGCAAGAAAAGTAACTAAAATAAAGTACAACAAGAACTAACAATGGCAAGGTACACTTGTTTGGGTCCTGAGCAGTAGTATGGCTATGATCAGATAGAGTACTAGGAAATATGTAAGCGCCTCCAGATGCTGTAAAAATATCACAAACTATACCAGAATAAGAGAAACAACTAAAAATGGATATCCACATGTCCAGTTTGTCGGTACGGACTCCATATCGGAATCCTATCACAATTTTAATATGGTATTATAGGTTCATTAGGATTTGGCCTTCGCATATACAATAATAATTTATTCCAACCTTATTTCTTTGCATGCACCAAAGGCATGAGCCCATGTTCTTTTGAAAATTTATTAAAACATAACTATATAATAACCTCTATACTACATGGGTGAACAACAAAAGAAAGTTAGAATCATGTGGAAAAGAAAATGGAACAACAAAAATAGGGTTCTCTCATAAAGCAAGTTGAACTTGCCTATCGATTCTTTGGTTGTTGGAAGAGTAAAAGGAGATGAAAGAAAGAGTAAATGGTAATAAAGGAGGAGAGAGAAAAGTAGGTGGGTTTATAAAGGAAAGGAGGGTTTAACATGATAAACCAAGCCAAACCAAAATGATCCAAATCAAACCACAATGCCATGATGAACCTTAAGCATGATTAAACCAAAATTAGCTAGCAAGGCAAGATAAGTAAAAATACATGTCAGGATTCTGCACATGTATACTGGAAATACGTATAACGAAAAATAGGGGTGACAAGATAGGAGAAGAGGTGAAGTCTCACACCACTCTATAAATAGAGCCCCTTGGCCTCCTTTGAAAGATGCACCAAAAAGAGAGTTAAAGGAGTCCATAAAGTCCAGGAAGCCCGTTCAAGTCTCAAATATTGACTAACGAGATTTCCAGAAGTTCTCTAGAACTTGCTGGTTCCTGAAAGCGAATCGTATATAGGCGAATCTTGCTTTGACCAACGGTGATCTTATCACCCCAGCAAAGCAGCCTTTCTTTTTCTTCTTTCCTTCTCTTCCTCTCTGATCTAATCAGATACTTCTTGTGGGTTTTCATCGTTGCTGCTGCTAGCAACTCGATTTGTACCTTTCTAAAAGAAGCTCTACTTTCGTTTGCTGTTGTAACAAAATCTCTTTAGATTTTCGTTACCCATAATCCTCCAAGGATCTCTTTGGTGCACCTTCTTTGAAGTGTTTCTACAAAACGTTGTTACTATTGAGACAACTGTTTCGTTTCTCTATTTTCCATCAAAAATTATGCCTCGGAAATAACATATATATTTATATATATATATGAAGAACAAATAGGAAACTCTAAAGAGGGGGTGAATAGAGTTTATGACAATAATGTCCAATTAAAAAATTAAACTCTTTCACCAACAGTAAATAATCAGAGTAAATGCGGAAATAGTAAAGAGTAAGAAAGTACACGCAAACACAGCCGATTTTAACCTGGTTTCCTTCGTGGAGGACTATTCCAAGCCTGAGAACTCTAGCTCAGGATTAAATCCACTATTTGTGAAATAGTAGTTACACCCCGTGCCTTTTCTTCAGAAGAGCACGTAAACTTCTTACAAAGATCGCAGTGGCGATGCTTGGAATTTTCTAAGCGATTTCTTGAACTCTTGCACAAACTCCTAAATGAAAAGTACTGAGCACTTTGAGGCTTAAGGAGCTTGTGGCTAGTGATGAGAAGGGTATAGCTTGTATAGGGCTTTAGAGAGAAGAGAAGAGAAGATTAGTTGAATAAAAATAAAAGAATTCATGGCCTATTTATAGGATACCATACAGGCAGAATTCGGCCAGAATTTTGGTTGGAATATTCAAAAATTTGGCCGTTGGACAACTTGCATCCAGCCAACCCTAAAAATTAGGGTCCTAGAATTTAGGAGGCAGAGTTCAGCCCAAACTCTGTGTGGAGGCAGAGTTCGGCCCAAACTCTGTCTCGAGAGCACAGAATAGGTCCAATAGGCCAATGGGCTTTTTGGATGTTTGGTGGGGCTTTTGGTTTGAGGTATAGGTATAGTCTAATTATCAAAATGTTCAGCACAGCTCAGTTTACATAAGTCTAGACTCAAATAAAGTGTAAAATACAGACTCAAACAATGAAGCATTGCAGGTGCGAGCTGTCGTCTGGCTTGTACCGAATTCAGTCTTCATGTGTCGTATTAAAATATTACAAGTATCATGTTGTCAATTGTATCAATATATGGTTGACTGTGATTTTGTGTCAACAATCTTCCCCATATTGATAATTGACAAAATGATATTTGTATATTCAATATTCATACCTGGACACATTAAAAAGATAGTAGCGTAGCTTCCCCGTAATAAGTGCAGAGCTAGCAATAGCTCCCCCGTAAACATTGCCTGTTGTCCTGATAAAAATATTCTTTTTCCAAAGCACAGATACACAAAGCCAAAAACTGATATGATAATAAAATATGAATATATCAAAATATTTCTCCCCTTTTTGTCATTTATAAAACAACCAGAGGTAAGGGCAATCACACAAAAAATAATAATGATAAACTGCATAAACTGATAAACGGCATAATAAAATGTCTCCAAGAGTCATATAATGAGTTATAATACAACCAAAGTGCAGAAATAAAAACAACTACATCAACTAAAAATACATAAAGGCATAAACTACGATCCTTAGCAGCAGCAGCAAAGAGAAATCCATATCTATCATCGAGCTCGTGAAGGCCCAGCGTCGTCGGATAGATCAGTGAAGGAACGACGAGGGTCCACGAAGGCCGCATCCGGATCCAGGTAACGGATAACCCAAGGGTCATCGATATGGTATCCATCGCGAGCTGGGTCCCGCTTTATGGGAATAGGCATAGAAGGATGCCGGGACATAGAGTACCGAATATCGTGCAGTGAGTTGCTAATGGCACTCATCTGCAAGGTAGTCCGGTAGTCAAGCTGAGTCTAGCGATCATCCTCTAAAGTGAATCGATCGCGGAGCATAGTCTGGAGTGACTCAAGAGTAGCAGAAGGAGGAGGAGGATCCTGTCCAAGAGGAGGGGCGTCGGGCTCATCGTCAGATTGCTCGGACACAACAGGTGAGCCAACTGCTGCCTAAAGCCGTCGTGCCTTAGAGAGGAAGGCAGGGGCAGGTAGGAACTGGCATTCATCAAGAGGTACACGAAAAGCATGAAAGAGCATAGGAAGATAAAGAGCATAAACCAAGGATCTTATTTTCTTCCTAGCGTTAATCATCCAGTCCATCATGGTACGTGGAAGATTAAAACGAACATGAAAATAGAGGTGATACAAAGCAGAGATTTCAAAGTATGTAACCTCATCGGTCGATCCTGCTTTGGGCAGAATCGTGTTAAAGACGATCCGATAAAGTTCATAAAAGTAAGGATTGAGAAACTTTGTGAGAAGCTTACGAGGACGTGTGTTAGGGGTACACAAGTCGTCCTTAAAGCTTTCTAGGGATGACCCATCGGAAAATAAAAACTTTCGAGCTTCAACAAGTTTTTCCCATGAGTTTGGCTCCGGAAGTTCAAGGTGTTCGGCCAAGTCAAAATCATCAAAAGAAATATCAATACCCGCAACCCGTGAAAATATATGTATATACATTGTGAGTAAGGTTGCAGTAAAACATTTGTATGGCATTGAGATATATAACCGAATTGGTAGTGACAAGTTCATCAAGACAAAGATCATGAAAAAGGGAATCATATTGAGAAAATATAGTAAAATTTATAGGGAGACCCGCATACACCGGACGTGACCAAAAATTACTAAACCATTCATTGGAAGCATCAAGTGATACAAATATCCGGTCATCATACGTGTTAGGGTCGAGTGGACGAGGTGGGTTGAACAACGGGTGAGTGGGTTGTTGATTGGGTTGTTCAACGGGTGGTTCAACACGAGGATGAGCATTCAAAGTGAACGCACCCTCGGTTCGAAGTCTCTTCCCCTATTGAACAACTTGGGAGCCATAAAATAATAAAGAAAATTGAGAAATTGTAGATGGAGAGAAGTGTGAAAATATACCTCAATTTGATAATGAAAGATGAAGGAGAATGATGAGAGAATCCTTCTCCTTGAGTTTTGAGAAGAATTATGCTCTAGGAAGAAAGAACTAGGATAAGGGTTTGGAGAAAAATAGTTGGGAGAAGTTTGGAAGGTGGCAATGGAGGAGAGAGAAGAGGGGAACCCGGTTTTTAGTGTAGGGGTTCGAATGATCGGAGCAAATGTGGACCATTGGATCACAAACTGATCAGCGGCTGAGGCTGCTTTCAGTTCTGGAACAGCCAGACCAAATTCGGCCTGAACTCTGGGTAAGGCAGAGTTCGGCCCGTATTCTGGTTTATGGTACCAGAACAGAAATTAGGCTAGAAAAGTAATTTGATCAAGTAAGAGAGACAAAAATAATAAGTAGATGCAAGAGATAAAAAGAGATATCCAAGTAGCGAATAACAAAAATGCAACGCTGAATCAAAGTAAAGTTTGAAATTTTAAATTTTTGCATGTGATAAATAAAAGTAGACCATGTAATAAACAAGAAAATATGTCCCAATTCAATATTTTGAAGCTGCCATGGGGTAGCTGCAGGGGCCGGATCCCAGCTAGCGGTAGTCCTGAGGACTAGTGCACCGTGTTGCTTAGGCTTTTACGCCTTGTTGTCAGAAGGACCCTTTCGGCTTGTAGCCATAGCAATTTTATCATAAAGAATCAAGACATAGTCGATATTTACGCAGGTTATCTTAATAAATAATAGCTTCATCCAAAATTCCTAGTTCACGACAAAGAAAGTTAAAACGCTCTTCGGATAGTGGTTTGGTAAAGAAATCTGCTAGCTGATGATCGTTGTCAATAAATTCTATGTTAATAGTGCCATTTTGCTGGTGATCACGCAAAAAGTGGTGACGTATTTCAATGTGCTTCGTGCGTGAGTGACATATGGGGTTCTTAGTGAGATTTATAGCACTAGTGTTGTCAAAAAAATAGAAATGTGCATAAAAGATAAGTTATAGCCTTCAAGAGTTTGCTTCATCCACAGAATTTGTGCACAACAACGCCCAACTGCAATATTTTCAGCTTCTGTTGTGGATAGTACGACAGAATTCTGCTTCTTGCTAAACCAAAAGACTAGCACCTTTCTTAATAAATGACACGTGCCGCTCGTACTTTTACGGTCGACCTTGCATCCGGCGAAATCAGCATCAGAGTAACAAATGAGGTCAAATGATGTTGACTTGGGATACCATAGGCCCACTGTAACCGTACCATTAAGGTATCGAAAGATACGCTTAACAGTAGTCATATGTGATTCCTTAGGATTAGCTTGATATCTAGCACACAGGCAAATACTAAACATAATATCTGGGCGACTAGCAGTTAAATAAAGTAGACTGCCTATCATACCTCGATACTTACGTTGATCCACAGGTTTGCCGCTTTCATCTGGTTCTAGTTTAGTTGTAGTAGCCATTGGAGTGCTGATTGGTTTGACATTGTCAAGGTCGAATTTCTTCAGCATGTCCTTTGTATACTTTGACTGACAGATAAAAGTTCCATTTGATGTTTGTTTGACTTGCAGTCCAAAAAAGTAATTGAGCTCCCCCATCATGCTCATCTCAAACTCGGCCTGCATACACTTGGCAAAATTTTGACAAAGGGTTTCATCAGTAGAACAAAATATAATATCATCCACGTAAATTTGTACTAAGAGAATAGTGTCTTTGAAAGATTTTATAAAAAGTGTAGTGTCAACTTTCCCTTTTGAAAAACCTTTTTCAAGCAAGAAATTGCTTAGCCGTTCATACCAAGCTCTAGGGGCTTGTTTGAGGCCATATAGCGCTTTCTTGAGCTTGAAAACATGGTCAGGAAATTTATGATTTTCAAAACCAGGGAGTTGTTTTACAAAAACATCCTCCTTAATAAATCTATTCAAGAAAGCACTTTTAACATCCATTTGAAACAATTTGAATTTTTGAAAGTTAGCAAATGCGCAAAGCATCCGAATGGATTCTAATCTCGCAACAGGAGCATACTGTAGAAGCATGGAAAATAATAAAGAAAGAGCCATACGGCCAGGAAATCCCATGCGGTTCGGAAAGCCCATGCGGCTCAGAAGACCCATGCGGCTCAACGCGTCTATGCGGCTCTGTGATCTCCATGTGGCTCAGAGAGGTGCCACGTAGCATACAAGAAACTCTTCCCTTACTACATTAATTACCTTGACGACTGACAGCTCTGACAAGACGACAGCCCTGACACAAAGATATAATTATGACTCTGTCATAATGACAGACTCCTAGAAAAAGGAAGGAGATTTCTGACATAATCCCCCGAGGTCTAGAAAATGCCACGCATCCTAGGCACGTGGACAGTCATATACGGCTCGAACGGAGACTCCCCATGCGGCTCAGGTCGAAGTTGTCCTATGCGGCTCAGGTCGAAGTTGCCCTATGCGGCCCAGATCGAAACAGTCCTATGCGGCTCAAACAGACGCTCCCCATGCAGCTCACGAGGACCATCTACATGCGGCTCACGAAGGGGTTACCCGTTATGCGGCCACCTACGTCCATGCGTTCCAGAGTATCGTGTGATTCGAAGGTTCGGGGGCAACTCCCCAACAGCCTTGCCACGTGGTCGGGCTTATGCGGATCAATCTTCATGCGGCTCTGATCTCCTCAGCGGCTCCCAGGACACGTGTCATAAAGCTAATCAATTTTCCAGATTTACTGCAATCAAAGATTGGGTCAAATCCCAATAATCTGGGATACGTGGCAGAAGAATGAATTAAACTTATTCATTCAGATTCGCAGACATCAGCAGATCATCATAAGGGAGATTTATTCCAATCAGCATTAATTACTGAAAGGATTTGGCACAATCTACATTAATGGCCCAGATCTATTACACTCAAAACTGATGGCCCAGATTGATCAATCAGCAGGCCGCCGCCACTTTAAGGGACAATCATTGTGAACCCTAATGATAGCATTCCCTTCTTATAAATAGCAAGATGCCATTTCCTTGCAAGAAGACCCTTTTTCGAGATCAGAGAGCACCAAAATACTTGAAAAGAAAAAGCAGAGAGAGAGAGAGACCATAGAGAGCATTTTTTCAACGCCAAGTAATCTTCTGGAGTCAAGGCTGCATACCGATCGTCCAAGGAGTAAGGCAGAGCTGCCGTAGCTTTTCCGAGCCTCTATCGTCACCCCCCAGACTCTAAAATAAACAATTATACTTAGACTGCTGTACCTAGGTTTTCGTCTCTAGACTTTTTTTGTACAAGCGAGTTTGTATTGTGAAGTAAAAGCCCAGTCCTCCGATAATTGTTCTGCTCTTTTATATTTTATGGCAAACACGATGGCGACTCTGCTGGGAATGTATAATCGTCGTACGGGGACTTTCTATATGCCCACGGAGGAAATGGAGCTTGCGCTCCACGAAATGCATGTGCTCCACGAAATGTATGCGATCTCCAAGCTTTCTTGAGCATTTGGAAAGACAGTATCCAGGCTTCGTGGCCCTTTACCAAGAGATGTTGTGCCACTATAGCACATGTCATCAGATAGCTAAAAAAGAAAGCAGCTCGGAAGGGCATGCTCCCCATACGAAGGACTGGGTGCGCTATCTCTTCCCAACAGATGCCTCCGGTCAAATTACTTCCCGACGTCCTCGGTCCCTAGAGACGGTCAAAACCATAGAGTCGTCAGCTAAGAGGACGACCACCACTAGTGATACATTCGGGAGCAGGATCGACTCTTTTAGCTATTTTTATTAAGATACTCAAGAATTATCGGAGAAGGCGCTCCTGGCGGGATTCTTAATGATATGGCTGCAAAACTGTGTAGTCTCGGGCGGAGCAGGTTCCATCGAGAGGATCAGTCGTAACTTTATCCTTCCGACTGTAAAGCTAGTTTTGTGGGTCCGGCTAGCTCTTCTTCCGACCATGGAGTGCAGCATACACCGCGGCCTTCGTACTTTCACATCCAAGGTTATTGCTCGCGATGTGACGAAAGATTTTGAACGGACCGAGCTGCCTTACCATTATTTGATGGGGTGGCTGTTGATGCATTATCCGTCTTTGATGAGACCGGGCTCGGAAGACGATGTAACCGATGACGACGCTTTTATCTTCCGCTATCGTAATGAGTCTTGGGAGTTTGAGACCATGCGTGCTTGCCGGATGGCACTGGCGAGGGCAGACATGTACAACATCTTCGCATCTGTCCCTCGTTTTACTAATGAGGAAGTAGCGACTGTCTATCTTGACGGTATTGGCCCCCCTCAACTTCTGGAAGGCCAGATGCTTCTGTGGCTGTAAAATATCCGCCCCGCTTATCTGGTGTATCGCAACCGTAACACTGTCTTTCTGGAACTCTATCTGCCTAGCAGGTTCGCCCGACAATTTGGGTATAGTCAGCTTTTTCTAGACAGCCCCAGCTCTTGTTTGGGCTTTAAAGGTAGCCTTCTAGACGGCATCCGGGCCTGGCATTACTATGACACATTCCACACCCGTACTATTTTCTCAGTTCCCGCTATCAAGGCGTCAGTAGATATCTTGTACATGGAGGCTCTGTACCACGTTATGGTAAACAAGCCCCCTGTCGGTTTTAACCCATATACCAGTTTCATCGTTGGTACCGGCCTAGATGATTGTTCCCAGGGGGCTAAGACAAGGAAGAGGAAGAACAGAGTCGAGGTGCCAGATTCGGACTCTGATGCTGCAGATAACAAAGACGATGAGCCTGACGGAGATGACCTTTACCTTCCGGTAACAGATGTAGGAACGGATCAGCCACCTGTTTTGCCAGATGAGATAGTGGTTAATCAGTCATCCGTTGTATCCGGTCTTGCACGAAAGCGTAGCAGGCGGCTTTCTCCTGTCGTTGGCATTCCTCGCTCTCGGAAACTGGCTGCAACCAGACATCGTAGGCTAACTATAACGGAAAGAGGCGAAGAAATAGACGCCGCCTTAGAGGTAAATGAGTTACTACCGGTCCCTCCTTTCTTTTAGTTTTGACTTTAATCACCTTTATTTCCTCTTGTAGGCGTCAGAAGAAGGGGACTCTCGAGTGGCCGAGATCGTGACTTGTGATGACGGGGGCTCCGGTGAGCCTGTCCCTGAAATTGTTGAATTTCGTCCAAATAATGCTGATCAGGTTGCCTCTCTCTCTGAGGTGGCCGGGTCAGGGGGCTGGCCAGATTTAATTTGGAGCTCGCGGGTGAGGGGACCCTGCCAGCTGCGAACGAGCTGCAGCCTCAATACTCCTCTCTCGGTAAGATAAGTCGAATCATAACTTGCTAGGAGGCCTATCTGCTCTATGATCACATCCTTGGGGTCACATCGATTGATCATTGTCGTGGACATGCAGGTCTTGCCCCTCCCGTGCCGAGGACGGACCTTGTTGAGACAAGCTCTGTCGAAGGGGCACTGGCGTAGAGGGGCGTACCTCCTCCCCCTCCGGCTTATCTTAATGATTCTCTTGTAGGCCCGAGTTCGGCCAGTCTGGTGATGGGACAATCGGGACCGGGGATAATGGTCCTCGTGTCTTCCTCTGCTAGGGCGGCCTAGAGAGTCGACTTTTCCGCCCTGCCAAGCGTCCAGGCTCTTCGGGTGGCAGAGGAAGAGTTGGCCACTATCCATGCATCATTCTATTTGGAAATCGCCCCCCTGGTAGCCAGTTCTAGCACCACTCCTTTGGTGCTGCCGGCCACGCTCCCTCTGACGCCGTCCTCGACAGAGGTCCTGGACGAATCTTTACAGGACATGGTCGATAGCTTTCATCGTCACCTGAAAAGGGAGATAGAAGCTGCCATGGACAGAGGGACCTCTTTCGTCTTGGCCCGACAATGCGCCCAAGGTTAAATTGATATCCTTAAGGCCCTTCCTAGTGGGGCAGGGGTGGCTGCACTTCTGGAATCAAAATTACTGGAGATTGATCAACTGGTGGCCCGGCTTCAGGTGTTACGACAGGTTGACCTGTCTGCTGCTATTGATCAGGAGCGCGGCTTCCTCGCAGCTGTTATAGAGAAGGCGAAGGTTGCTCAGGATAAAACTAGGCCAGCCATACTGAAGGATCTTCGTACCTTGTCTGATCGATATGATCAATTGAGCCAAGAGAGTGAAGTTGTTACGGCTCGGGAAGCAACTGCCTCTCGCGGGATTGCTGATACGCGGGAACAGATCCTTGAGCTTCAGAGAAAGTTAACTTTCTTTGAGTCTGAGCTCGAGGCTACCCGAATTGACAGAGGGCTGATTGTCTAGGAAGCTGATAATGTCAATAAAGCTTCGGCTGAGTTGGAAGCGGCTCTGAGGAAGTTGGATGACGACTGTCGGGCACTCTTCGTGAACATTCTCGGAGACGTCGGGGTTTGCTGCATCTGTTGGAAGAGTTGTCTCCCCAGGCTCGTCTTCTTGGAACATCGGATTGTTGTGGAGGTTCGGAGGAGTGCTACCCCCAGTCCCAGCAACACCCTGTGTTGTGGATGACGAATCTCCCACCGTGGCAGATTTTGTCTTAGAGCGAGTACCTTAGAAAACTCCGGTGGTGGGCACCCGCTTAGACGACAGTCTTTTAGTCGAAGTGGTTGAGATCTTCGGGCAGGAGCTACCCAATTGGGAAAATTCGTCTGAAGTATCAAATTGGCGATCTCCAATCCGAAGTCACCTGCTACGTCATAGATACAGACACTTCTTACAACATCCTCTTGGGGTGCCCGTGGATACACGATTATATGATCGTGCCTTCCACGCTGCACCAGTGCTTCAAATATGTCGAAAAATACGGCTTCGTGAGGACAGAATTTGCTGATATTGATCCCTTCAAAGGGGTCGAATCCTACTACACAGATTCCTGCCTGTACGAAAAGTCGAAGAAGCACCTTGATGAAGGAGACGTGCAAGCTCATACCGAGACAGTCACAGGATCAGAAGAACCTCTGACGATCCATCTCTAAGCTCGCAAACCTGGCAAGTATGCACCCCTTACCGCCACTCTGCGTAGGGACGCAATCAGCCTCTCAGCACAAGAAGAGCAGATGATAATCCGGCTGCCAAGGTCTGGCCAAATGTCAAGACCCTCAACGGAGCCACTGACAATCAGGCTGTCGAGAGTCGGCCAACCACAAACGAAGAAGCTCAATCCCTCCGACAAGCCAATGACGATACGCCTTCCCAAGAAGGGTCGATACCCCGATACAAGGCCTGGAACTTCTAGCGAACCAACCACTTCCCGACCGGCATCGAGCACCAGACTGGGGGTCGCTAGTCTGCCAACAACTCCACGCTCTGCTCCATCAGCTGAACCTCTGACGATCAAGCTGCCCAGGTCATCCTCTCAGTCTTTATTTACGCAGGGGGTAGCCGAAGATGAACCGGAGCTTGCCAAGTATGTGGCTGCCCACACAGATGTTCCCTCCACAGATGATATAATCCCTTTAGAAAAGATACCTTACTTTATCAATAAAGGGATATCATTGAACTACCTCGAGCTTAATAAGCTTTGTCCGATGTATGCTATGGAACATGGTATAGGAACTCGCCTACGTACACAGGTGACAAATATGTACACCGCGATCCAGCTTACTCCAGTGGAAGACGCTTACCGCATAATCGAGGAAGGGGACCATCCAATCATCTTCGGCCGGAAGGACGATCCGTACCCCTTCACCATAGAAGAAGTCGACCTTGGATCAGATGCCGGGAGACTGCCTCTGTATCTTTATAGCCCCCAATCCAAATATCTCATGCAGAAACAGGGGTATAATCTGGAGACGACGCCAGGCTTGAACTATGGCACTGGACGACGATTACCTTTGAAGCCACCAGTCCCGACAGGCAAACCACGGGATTACTATAGCAAGACTCGATGTGGATTAGGGTATGTAACACCCACGACGACCCCCGAGAGTTCAGATGAAGATTACGACTGGCATTCACATTCGACCAGGTCACCAACTTCTGACTCGGATACCAGCATCGGAGACCTATTCAGGCAAGTCTTGTCAGTCAATATGGCATTCACCGACGCTTATGAAGAAGATGAAAACATCCCTGAAATCCTCGAGCTAGAGCCGTGGGCCCAACAGCTGGATGCACAATAGAAAAAGCGGTTCGGACAGAGAGAACCTCCTACTGAAGACGAGGTCATACAAGTGGACCTCGACAGCGAATCTTCTCCAAAACCGATCTTCGTCAGTAAAAGCTTAACAGACGAAGAGCGAGAATCGCTGCTGGAACTTGTCAAAGAATATATTGATGTGTTCGCCTGGAGCTATGAAGACATGCCAGGGTTAAATCCCAATATTGCTCTTCATAAACTCAACATTCGGTCGGATACAAAGCTAGTCAAGCAACAACAGCGACGCTTCCGCCCAGGCATCATGGATGCGATCGAAGCTGAAGTCAACAAACTGATAGCCAGCGGCTTCATTCGTGAGGAGCAACATCCTGACTGGGTCACCAACATAGTACCCGCCCTCAAGAAGAATGGAAAGATTCGAATCTGCATCGACTTCCGTAATCTGAACGAGGTATGCCCCAAAGATGAATTCCCCCTTCCTATCACAGACATTATGATTGACAACACCTGCGGCTTCCAACGTATGTCATTCATGGATGGCTTCTCGGGGTATAATCAAATCAAGATGTCTCCTGACGACGAAAAGCATAAATCATTCCGAATACCGATTGGCACATACTGTTACACAGTCATGCCTTTCGGTCTGAAGAATGTCGGCGCCACATATCAAAGAGCCATGAGTATCATCTTCAGAGACCACTTACGCAAGACGGTGGAGTGCTATGCTGATGACATCGCCGTCAAGAGCCGCCGTAAGGGAGACCATCTGCAGGATCTGAGGGCGGTATTCGACCTAATGCGAGCACACAATCTGAAGATAAACCCCACAAAATCTTTCCTGGGCGTATCCAGCGGGAAGTTCTTGGGCTTCATCATCACCGCCCAGGGTATCCATGTAGACCCTGAGAAGACAAAGGCAATTATGGAGATGGGTCCCCCGAGAAATCTTTACGAACTCAGAGGCCTCCAAGTGAGGCTAGCTTACATCAGGAGGTTCATTTCTAACCTCTCCGGGCGATGTCGACCATTCACCCACCTCATGAAGAAAGGCATCCCATTCGTATGGGACGAAGAATGTCAGCGGGCCTTCGACAACATCAAAGAATATTTGTCGAACCCTCCAGTCCTGGTGGCCCCGGTTGCCGAAAAACCATTCCTGCTCTACGTACGAGCAATGGAACATTCCCTCGGGGCTCTGCTGGCACAAAACAATGATGCAGGCCATGAGCAAGCCATATATTACCTCAGTCGAATGATGATTGGGCCAGAACACCGATACACCGCTGTGGAGAAGGAATGCCTTGCCCTAGTGTTCGCCATTCAGAAGACGCGGCATTATGTCACTAGACAAACAATACATGTGATCTCACAAGTCAACCATCTCAGAGTCCTCATGACTAAACCAGGGGCACTCAGCTCTCGCCTCGCTACATGGGCAATATTGTTGTCCCCCTATCATATGATCTTTATCCCATAAAAGGCTGTTAAATGTCAAGCCCTGGCTGACTTTTTGGCAGCCCACCCGGGTTCGGAGTCGTCCAGAATATATGATGAAATCCCAGATGAGGTTGCTGACTCGCATGCAACCTCTCACGATGATATATGGCGAATATTCTTCGACGGCGCTTCGAGAACTGGACCCAAAGGCAACATCGTCGTCGGAGTCGGGGTGGTGCTAGTTTCTCCTTCCGGATTGGTGATTAACCGTGCTTACTCTCTCACAGAACCCTGCTCTAACAATGTGGCCGAGTAGAACGCTTTGGTCATTGGCCTCCAACTTGCGAGAGAGCTGGGGGTAGAATATCTTGAAGCATATGACGATTCTCAGCTAATCGTCAATCAGATCCGGGCTCATACGAAGTCCGCCACGAGACATGATCCCCTACCACCAAATAGCGATCGACATCATCTCGTCGTTTGAGGGGTTCTTTATTGAGCACGTTCCCAGACTCCGAAATATCGAAGCAGATGCCTAGCAGGTCTGGCCGCTTCCCTAGCAGTGCCAAATCATACTCAACAATTGGTGGATGTGATAGGCCACGAACTGGTCTGCCCCAAGGACAACGTTCAATTCGTAGCGAGTTATTCCGCCCAGACGATCGACGATGTCCTAGATTGGAGACAACCATTCATTGACTTCGTCGTCTACGACATCCTGCCCGAGAACCCAAAGGAAGCCACCTCCATCAGACGGCGTTCTCTCAGATTCTTCTACGATACAGAGACGAAAATGTTGTATCGACAATCCTATGATGGATTATTGCTTCGGTGTCTGTCAAACACAGAAGCCAAAGAAGCCGTACGAGAAGCTCATTACGGTATTTGTGGGGCTCATCAGCCTGGCCCTAAATTGCAAGACCATCTTTGCCGAATGGGCTACTATTACCCATGATGGTAGCGGATGCGATAGACTATACAAGAAAGTGCAAAGCCTGCCAAGTCCACACAGACTTCATCCACCAACCATCCAAATTTCTATATCCGACAGTGGCGTCCTGGCCATTCGAAGCATGGGGGAAGGATATCATTGGTCCAATCACTCCACCTTCCTCCCGAGGATATCGCTTCATACTCGTAATCACAGATTACTTCTCCAAATGGGCGGAAGCTGTCCCGCTCGCAGAAGTAAAAACTTCAAACGTGATCAGCTTCCTTAAGCTTCACATCATCTATCACTTTGGACTGCCCCAGAGGATCATCCACGACAATGGTCCGCAGTTTGCAAGCCACGCCTTTTATCGATTCTGCGACAAGCACCGCATCCAGAATATTGCTTCGACGGCATACAACCTAGCAGCGAATGGGTTAACAGAAGCATTCAACAAAACCATCATCAAATTACTTAAGAAATTCGTATCATCCAACAAACACGACTGGAACGAGAAGCTTGGTGAATGCTTATGGGCGTACCGTACCACTGTTCGAACAGCCACAGGGAATACACCATTCTTTCTGGTATACGGGAGTGAGGTAGTTCTCCCATTAGAGACTCAAATACCCTCACTCCGCGTAACCCTCACTTATCAATTGACGACGGATGATAACTACCGTCATCGACTGCAGGAGTTAGAGGCCTTAGACGAAAAGCGCCTCCTGGCTCAGCAAAGAATCGAGCTATACCAAGCTTGCATCTCTGGAACCTTCAACAAGAAGGTTAAAATCAGAACATTCCAAGTGGACGATCTCGTTCTGGCAGTCCGGAGGCCGATGGTCATGACTCACAAGACCGCCGGCAAGTTCCAGCCAAAAAGGGAAGGTCTATTTATCATCGAGGCTGTATTCTCCAACGGTGCTTACTGCCTCGCCAAGCAAAATGGAGACTTGCTCATGTTGCCCGTCAACGGTAAGTTCCTGAAGAAATATTATGTCTAAACGATACATTCCAGATTATAGAGTCATATACCCGCTGGTGCCGCTGAACTCACACCCACAATATTCCAGATTATCGAGTCATGTACCCGCTGGTACCGCTGAACTCAAACATTCCAGATCATCGAGTCATGTACCCGCTGGTACTGCTGAACTCATATCTTAATATCCCAGATTATCGAGTTACGTACCCGCTGGTGCCTCTGAACTCACATTTCGGTCAATCTCTCAGATAGCAAGTCATGTATGATCATACCCCTGAACTTTCTTTCTGGAAGAGATCCTCCCACATGATCCACTACCCGCACTCCCAGTGCACAAAAAGGGTAACTGATCTATAAATTTCCAAAACGGCCATGTCCTCATTACCTCTGAGTCGTTTCATTTCCGCCAAAAACAAATTACCCCTTACATAGAACTTCCATGTCCTCATTACCTTTGAGTCGTTCTACGTACCCTCCTTCATTGAGCCCACTCCTGTCATGTCCTTATTACCTCTAAATGGGAAGGCTCCGTCGAAGAAACCTTCATGCTTGCCATGTCCTTATTACCTCTGAGTAAGTATGATGATTCTCTTTCGACTTATTATCTGTACCTACAACCGGAGTACGCCAAGGATAATAGGTCCACAAATATCATCCGTTGAGTCCACTCCTGCCATGTCCTCATTACCTCTGAGTAGGAAGACTTCACGGTATAACCTCCGTACTTACCATGTCCTTATTACCTCTTAGTAAGTATGTTGGTCCTCTCTCGTCTTATTATCCGTACCCTGAACCAGGGTACGCCAAGGGTAATAGGTCCACAAATGTCCTCTGTTGACCACAAATGTCCTCTGTTGACCACAAATGTCCTCTGTTGACCACAAAAGTCCTCTGTTGACCACAAATATCATCCGTTGAGTCTATTCCTGCCATGTCCTTATTGCCTCTGAGTAGGAAGACTCCACGGCAAAACCCTTGTACTTGCCATGCCCTCATAGCCTCTGAATAAGTATGTCGGTTCCCTTTCATCCTATTATCCGTATCCTAGGTTGTGGTACGCCAAGGATAATAGGCCCACAAATGTCCTTTGCTAAGTCTCTTAGTACAGGCCCACTATTCCTTATCATGCCCCGGGAGCCCAGCTGCTCCATGGCATTCTATATCCCGATACTAGGAACATCCACGACCACCTTGCCGTGGAACTGTTCTAACTATCCCCAGTTAAACTTGTTACCTGTACCTAAAACCAAGATATGCCATGGATAAAAGGTCCACAAATAAGTCCCCCATGCTGGGCAAACAACACCACAATATCACAGGTGCAATAATTAATGCAAATGAAGGATAGAATGGAAAGTACTCTTTATTTGAAAGACGAAAAAAGCATTACATGTTTTGGGACCACGTCCCTCTCAAAAAGGAAAAGAAAAAGAAAACAGGAACAAAACAAGAAGAAAAGGCCAACTATAGCTCAGCATTACACAACTCCAGGAGCCGGTTTCTCACCAAGGCAGTCCTCCGCTCAAGCCTCTATTTAGCTCGGCGCTCGACCTCTTGGGACAATTGCTCTGCGTCATTCAAATACATATACACCTGCCAGTCGTTCTCTATCTTCTTCAAGGCAAGTTCTAGATTGGCAGAAGCCCTACTAAACTTGTCAGCCTCCTGGAGGGCAATCCCTTTCTCAGTACAAGCAGCTTCCAGCTCAGACTCCAAGAAGGCCAGTTTTCTCTGGAGCTCGAGGATTTGCTCCCGGGTGTCCGTTACCCCGCGGGAGGCAGCCGCTTCCCGAGCCGCACAATCTTCAGTTCGACGGCTCCACTGATCGTACAACCGAGTCAAATCCCGGCGGTCCTTCAATATAGCCGGCTTGAGCGATTCCCGGGCAGCCATCACCTTCTCCACCATGGTAACGAGGAAATTGTGCTCTTGATTTATTGCCACCGGTAAATCAGCCTGTTGCAGCATACGAAACTAGGCCACGAGACGATCAGCCTCTAACAGCTATGGCTCCAGAAGCGCGGCCAATTCCCCTTCACCAGAGAGTGTTCTAAGGATATTGATCTGGCCACCGGCGCATTGACGGGCCAGAGCAAAGGGAGTCCCCCTTTCCACAGCTACCTCGATCCTCCTCTTCAGGTGGAGGTGGAAACTGTCAACCACGTCCTGGGATACTTCATCCAAAACCTCTGTAAAGGATGGCGTCAAAGGGAAGGTGGCAGGCAGAACCAAAGGAGTAGCCTCAGAACTTGTAGTCCCCGCCACCAAGGAAACAAATTCTATACAAAAAGATATATGAATGGCAGCTAGCTCCTCTTCCGCCGCCCGAAGAGCCTGGATGCTGGACAGGACGGAAAGGTTAACCCTCGAAACTATATGGGTAGAAGAGGGTGCAGAAGGCATCATCCCTTGCCCCAGCCGTATTGCTACTTGGGTTTCCGAACTCGACCCGGCTGGAGGCCCCTCATTATCGGTTGGAAAAGAAGGAGGCACGCGTGCTTCCGTCCGATCCTCTACGATGGAGTCCGCCCCGGCGATGACCGTCACCGGTACTAAAGGGGTGGGATCTGTATGTCCAAAGCAACCATTAATCGACGTAACCCGAAGGATGGGATGATGGAGTAAACAGGTTTCCTCACAAGTTAAGGTTTGACTTATCTTACTAGGGGAAGAGCATGGAGGCTGTGGCTCGTTCGCAGCTGGTGTAGTTTCCCCACCTGTGGCTCCCGAGCCAAAGTCAATTGGTTTTTCTGTCACAGTCATCCCTAAAAGGGAGCCAGCTAGGACAGTGTCAGCCTGTTGAAGTTCAGATGTCTCAGGGAAGGGCGTATTAGAGCCCCCATCCCCCTGGGTTGAGGTCCCAGCAAGGTGAGACTCCTCGACTGCCTCGGGAAGAACCCCGGCATAAATAATAGCAGTGCACACATCACTAACCAAAACACATCTGACGCCTATAAAGAGCAAAAGAAAATGATTAGGTCATAGTTGGAAAAAAGAAGGAGAAGGTAGCTGCAATTCAAATCACCTCAGAAATAACGTCAGCATCATCAATAAATAGCCTGCGGCGTCTTACCGCAGCACGCTTCATGTAGTGGGATCTGCCATCATCAGTATACGTACTCCTGCTCCGTTTATGCGAAGGAGCGGGCACAGCAGGTGGTTGATCCTCCACCACCTCGTCCGGACCAGTAGGCGGCTGACCCGCCACCCTTTCTTCCGACATAATAGGGAGCTGATTCCCCACTTCCTCGTCTGAAGAATGCGACGAGTCATCAGCGTCTTGCTCATCATCCTCTTCGTCCACCGCAGTGGACTCTGAGTCCGGCGTAGGAACCCTGTTCGCCCCTCTTCCTCTTCTTGGATCCCTCTGGCTTCTCGGCCAAGCCAGTGTATAACACCCAATTTTTTTAAATGAGGGTAATTTTGAAATTTTGTATTTTAATTTATTTAATTATGGCATTAAAAATTTTAATATGATTTTTGGTGATTTTTAATAATTTTAAAACTATTTAAATCATGACTTATGATTTTGGTGTTTGGTTAGTGTAACCGTAGAGACTGTCTGTCCTAGAGCCTAGCCATGTGATTAGGATGATTAATTGGTACATTTTAGCCTAGAGGGTATATTGGTCAGTTTTGGATTTATTTGAATTTATTATGATTTATGGAAATTTCTGTGAATTACTGTGAATTTAATATTAATTAAATATTGATGTGTGTTATGTTAGTCCTTAACCTAGAAGTTTAGCCCTAACCCAGATTAGACATGGCCTAGACTAGGGTTAGTTAGCTTGGACTAGTTATGACTAGTCATTGGTTAGAATGATCAAGTTAGACTAGCTAGTTTTAGTTAGGTTGAGACTAGCATTGAAACCTAGGTTCCATTCTAGCCATCGATTTGACATGATGTGAGGGTGACCATTGGATAGGGTCCCAAAACCCAAGAATGACCAGCCCAAAAACCTAGCTGATCCTATTTAATCCCTCCCAAATCATTGCCTCCTTGTTCATTCTCTCTCCTTTCAAGAACAAGGTTTGTCCCTTTAGAAACTCTTCCTATTTTGATCAATATTAATTCTTTTTCATTCAAACTTCTTCCGTTGTAACCTAATTAGTGTTCCCCTACTGTTGGTGGAGGCTATTCTTCGATTTGATACAATTTGGAGCCATTTGCTTGCTTGAGAAGATCTCACTTTTGGAGCTTTTCTTTGTGAAGGAACACATATAGGTAACTTTCTTTTCCTTCCATAGATTTTTGATTTCTTTGCATGAATAGGAAGCCCTAGGTGTCCTCTCTCTGTTGGTATAGGCATTGATAGGTTTCATGTCCAATACGTGTCCGTATCGGACACGTATCAGGCCATGGTCGTAGGTGTTTGATGAAATGCCCCAAAGGGCATTTCGTTTTATTTTCTGAAATGTAATTGATTAGAAAAATAGATTTTATGATTGCTTATGGATTTCCAGAGTCCTTATAGAGTTTTTGTGCCGTATTGGGACACGGGTGACACGAGTACACACGGGTGCACACACGCGTGCGAGCGCGGTTGGCTCCCCTGCTACCACGTATCTCGTGTGCCCTGCACATAGCACGTGGACACGCCAAAATTGGTATGGACACGGGGGCAGTGTCTGCGCACACTCCCACAAAGTTTCAGGGTACCTCATTTTGTGTCGGACACGGAATCGAGGCCGCACTGGTCACACGCGCGCACCACGTTCAGGCGAATCGCTTTCTGATACGCGAGTCGTGTCCACTCTGGACACGACGTGGTCGTGTCGTGTTGGGTCCTATGTGTAGCCTGACACGTAGGCTACACATAGGCATGACTACGAGACCCTACGTGTCGTGTGTCGTGTTATATGGATACGTGCACGTGTACACGATACTGTACAACATTGGGTGCACCCCGTGTGTTTGCATCGTGTTAGACACGCCTGTGTCATGTTTTTGGACACGTGAAGGTTTATGAGACACGTGCACATATAGTAGGTTAATTACCAATTTGTAATTTAGCATATTAACATGTTATTGTTATTCGAAATTGAATTTCCTTTGAGGGACTGATACGCTGTGTTTAGTTCTATTTACCAGTGATTAAATTCCATTTTTATTGTTTAAATTATGATTTAAAATTCTAATTAGACCCTGTATATGTTTTCTAATCTCTGATTAGTTGATACTACATTTTAGAATAGGTTTTGTTGTGAAATAGAATATTTGATTTGAGTTTGGGTTCAATGCTCGACTGATACATGGTTATTTCCCATTTCCTAACTGTTAATCCTATTTAAATTTATTCCTAATTGTTGTTTCAATTGTCAATGATTCCCACATATTTGTCATTCATATTTAATTCATGTTACCTTCGAATTAGACCTAATGATTTGGAAATGGGATTTTGGCATGTGTTGGCCTTCGAATATACATAATGACTGATACATGGCTCTCTTTAAAATACCTGAACTGTTTTCCTGAGTTTTAATTTGTTTTCCTGAGTTGATGGCATCCTATTGATTCTCTAATTGATTGTTCAGTTCACTGATACGCATTAGACTATAGGTTTTGATTTAAGTTTGGGTTGACAGTAGTTGTGGACTCGGTTTGAGTATGGAGCTGTCATTGAGTTCAAGGTTGTTTACCATATTGAATATTAACTCAGTTTTGAACTTATGATTGTGTAGGGATAATGTTAACTGATTTTCAATGATAATATTGCTATGTTAATCCTTCACGCATGTCTACACATTCCACTCACTGTATTGTCAACTCTTTACATACTGTTTCTCCTCTCTATGCTTACACATTGCGCACCCACACTTTAGTCTACATCTTACCCTTTACTATTTTCCTTTTAGGATACCACATACACACACACACATGGCACTATGACATCACTCACTGCCTTATTTTCCTGTCACATTGAATCTGAAATGGGTAAACCTGAGATAGTAGGGTTGCACTAATTGATTTTTCACTTCACTTAATTCTGAACCCTATCATTACCATTCCTGAAATCACAGTGATGACACACCCTGTACCACATCTTAACACACCAGCCTACATGGCAGTCCCAAATCTGTTATAATACAGTCCTAAACTCCCTTATATGTCAGTCCCAAAAAACCCCTTCATAACAGTCCAAAACAGGCCCTTAACCAAACCCCCTTAACCAACTCATGGCTGTCCTAAACCAGTCCTTATCACACCACAAACCTGTCACACATGTGCAAGCCTCATTCCTATGTCCTATTACACACCAAGTACACACACACACATATACGTTGACACCACACACATGTATCCACACTCTCATGACACTTTTCCCTCACTCACATTAAGCAAATGCCTACACACAAATACACTCATTCATGTCCCTCTCCCTCTACACACACATAGAGTTTACATTGACACCCTACACTATGTTATACACACATTGACACTCTATACACTTTCTCACACACTAAATTTTCCTGTCACACTCTAGTATACACATCCCTTAAACCCACACACAGAAGTACCTAATTTACATTGACACCTATATAAACTCTATGCACACACACATTGTTGTATGTCCTATTTACACACACATGTATGCCTTAATCCTCTCTAAATCTCTATGTATATATGAATATATATAAATATGTATATAGGCTTGTATGATATGTAAAATAGGTAATACAATATATGCATGTATAATATGGTATGTAAATTATAGGTTTGATAGCTTGTATAGACTTGTGATTGGTGTGTGATTACTAGACTAGGCTTGGTTAGGACTAGTGAGACTTGTTAGACTTGTTTGGGTTAAGCTTGACCTAGTTGACTAGTGTGGTTGACTACAGTTGACCAAGTGTTGACTTTAGTCTAGTTTGACCTAGACAGCATGCAGATGCATTGTACATTTCATATATCACCCTCTGTATACATCTTGACTTGTGTTGCTCTAACTAGGAGTCAGGTATCTCATCTCGGACAGTACATTTACTTCAGACATTCAGATACGAGGCGAGTACATTCTCTTATCATTTTATATCCTGTTTAGAATTATTTCCGGCATTAAATTACTTTACTTGATACTGTCACGTTGGTCACACAGATTAGTACTATATGGATCCCTTCTTGAGATATTATCCCTTCAGGGAGCATCGGGTACTCTATGTTCTGTGCGTTTCACTTACATGGTGTATCATATGCTTCTTTGGTTCTTTGATCACTTGTGATATGTATTCTCATATCACAGAGTCTTCTTTGAATCATTATCCCATTTATTGGTTCTATCAGAATCCCTATTTATGGGACTACTATATATCACCCTTTGGGGGCTTATCACTTTTCGGGGGCATATCACCCTTTGGGGGCTTATCACCCTTCGGGGGCATATCACCCTTTGGGGGCTTACCACCCTTCGGGGGCTGTTACATAGTATCATAATATAACCTGGTTGGATCCTTGTGTATTAATTGGGGGTACGGAAGAGTATAAATAGCCATGTAAACAATTCCAAAGTAGAATAGCCATGTACACCTCTTTAGTATAGCCATGTGCAAATCAAGCCGTTCACATGTCGACTTTGTACTCTAAATCACTGGTCACTGGTAGCTCTCTACTTATAGTAGATATTTCTATTACAGCTCTCTCTCAGTTTACATACTGTATTTCCTTCAGTATCTATATCTTACTTTACTTCATGATTATATTTTCTAACCAGCTATGAACTGTTGAGATGTACTGTGCTCGCTCCCGTCCTGACTGGACCCGTTGAAAATTTTACAGAGGATGATGAGGAACCCTGCACCCCTCACCTTGGAGCTTTCCTAGATGACACTCGCAACCTGGACCCTTGGGGAGGTTCAGGCAGCTGCTGAGGACGATACCTTGCTTAGTATAGATAGCTTAGACTGTTTTCCTTTTCATGTTTAGTTGTTGTCCTTATTTTCAGAGATGTATATTGTAGAGATGTTGAGACTTGTATTTCTTTTCTGTTGTACCTCAGTCGAGGATTTCTTATCTATTTTATCATACTACATTCTACCTTAGATTGTGATTGAGTTGTACCTCTGTGTTGGCCTCCTTATGGAGAGTATTCATATTATGTTAGTTATAGTTCATGACCTAGAACAGCGTTCTACCGCTGACACTGTGGCGTAGGCTGGGCGCTGTTACGTTCTCGTACCCTCACAGTGGGTGCGGGTTGTGACACATTTTTAGTGGTAGCCCATGCAGGTCGAGTTTATGTAGTGGTATTCGAATTAGAGTATCACTACAGCCTGCAGTAGGATTAGGATTATTTTTGAGGTACTCAATCACATTAGGAATAACTCTTAACTGGATTCCTGTCATCTAAATTCCTGTTGAAGATTGCTTCCTTGAATAACTGTCCTCCCTTGAATTATCGATTCTATCTCAGTATTGATTCCTTGTTTTATCTGTCTCCAGGATGGTGATTGAGACACGATCACATCGCTCTGGCTCAGCGGACGCTGGTGAGAGGCCTACCACCCCTCGCCTGATTGTGGACGCTGGGACCACAGTACCCCCTATTTCTGTTCATATAGGAGCTTCTGCAGCTTTTGGGAGTGCACCTCCACCTGTCCGGAGGTCTTCCCCCGTCATTCCAGATATGTACCAGCAGCAGTTACCGTCAGGGACAGTAGATGCGGCTCAGGTGTTTACCCTCTTCTACGATTCATGGAGTTTCAGCAGCAGATACAGCAGAGCCAGTCTTCTGATATCCGACAGAGCATACAAGATACTCACCAGTTAGTCAGGACGACAGTAGAGATGGTGGCTGCTCAGCCACAGGGAGGCCAGATGCAGCCGTATCAGCCGAAGATTCCAGACATCCATTCCTTCAAGAAGATGGGACCCCGAGACTTCAAGGGTACAGAGGGCATCACATATGCTGACGATTGGATAGAGCACATTAAGGAGATATTCCGATTGACACAGATACCAGCAGGATTACAGATCGAGGCAGCCGCCAGTCAGATGCAGGACTTGGCCCGTACCTGGTACCAGACGGACCCGAGGGTTGGTACAGCCGGTCAGACTTAGACAGTATTCAAGAAACTATTCAAGGAGAAATTCTTTCCCGATACCGCACTCCGTGCTTTGGAGGCACAGTTCGAGAGTTTGGTTCAGGGGAACCAGACCGTTTAGGAGTACGTTGGAGAGTTCAGCCGTTTGAGCAGATTCATCGAGGATCTTACCGAGGTCGGGAAGGCGAGGAGGTTTCGCAGGGGTTTGATCGGAGAGATCAAGTCATATACCAAGAGCGGCCGCGACGCCACTTTCGAGTAGATTCTGGTAGGAGCCACGACAGCGGAGGACGATCTTGGGCTGAAGGAGAAGTGGATGCGAGACACTCAGGAAGCTAGTGGCAGTACGGGCCCGGCCAAGAGGCCCAACCTGTAGATTCAGCCACAGTATCCACATCAGATGCTACCCCTACAGTTTCAGCAGCAGTATCCACAGCAGATGCTACCCCTACAGTTTTAGCAGCAGTATCCGCAGCAGATGCTACCTATACAGTTTCAGCAGCAGATGCTACTTCTATAGTTTCAGCAGCAGTACCAGCAGCCGAGGGTCTACCTTCAACAGCGGCAGTTTCAGGACCGCGTACCCTTTCAGCAGGCACAGCAGCCGCAGAGGCAGCAGCAGACCCCAGGACAGCAGCTTGTTATTATTTGCCCTTTTTATAAGAGACCAGGGCACGATTGGGGCGAATGCCGGAAGAGGCTGGGCAAATGTTTGCTTTGCGGAGGATCCGATCATCGTCTGAGAGAGTGTCCCGAGTCATCGGGACAGACGGTTCAGGGAGCAGGAGCTAGGGCTCCGGTCGGCCAGCAGAAAGGATTACCCTTACCGACTCAGCGGCAGAGGTACATACAGCATCAGCAGTAGGCCAGGGGAGGCCAGCAGGGGCGAGCTTTCGCCAGGACAGTCGAGGATGCTCAGGCCGTTGGAGATCTAGTTGCAGGTTCCGTTCTTTTGACTCAAATTCTGCAATTGCCTCTTATAACTGTCTTAAAATTTTGATTCCCTCTGTTCCTTGTTGATTTATCAATTTTTGTCCTGTTGTTTTTCTGTTATGTTTGATTTTATTCTGAGATGAATCATATGGGCTAGGTCACCCAGTTATGGAATCTAGAATCTTCGATAGTCGTGTTTAGCTGGCATAGTGAAGACATATAGTCAGATTTAGGACATATTTCTCGGATGTGGGAATTTATAGTTTTCGCTGCCAAGCATGCGGCAATACAAAAGTTTTAAATACCATGATTCTAGAGGTATGTGCCTTAGTCGATGACTCTGTGATTATCGTAGCCTTGCTCACTAGTACAACGAAGATTCTGAGTATCATGATCTTGGACAGACGCATATGATTATCTGACGGTATGTTTGAGACTTTGATTGTGGGGTGTTTGACCTAGAAGGACTGCTACCATCTTAATTTCGAGGACGAAATTTTTATAAGGTAGGTAGGATTGTAACACCCAATTTTTCCAAATGAGGGTAATTTTGAAATTTTATATTTTAATTTATTTAATTATGGTATTAAAATTTTTAATATGATTTTTGGGGATTTTTAATAATTTTAAAACTATTTAAATCATGACTTATTATTTTGGTGTTTGGTAAGTGTAACCGTAGAGACTGTCTGTCCTAGAGCCTAGCCATGTGATTAGGATGATTAATTGGTACATTTTAGCCTAGAGGGTATTTTGGTCATTTTAGGATTTATTTGAATTTATTATGATTTATGGGAATTTTTGTGAATTACTGTGAATTTAATATTAATTAAATATTGTTGTGTGTTATGTTAGTCCTTAACCTAGAAGTTTAGCCCTAACCAAGATTAGACATGGCCTAGACTAGGGTTAGTTAGCTTGGACTAGTCATTACTAGTCATTGGTTAGAATGATCAAGTTAGACAAGCTAGTTTTAGTTAGGTTGAGACTAGCATTGAAACCTAGGTTCCATCCTAGCCATCGATTTGACATGATGTGAGGGTGACCATTGGATAGGGTCCCAAAACCCAAGAATGACCAGTCCAAAACCCTAGGTGAGCCTATTTAATCCCTCCCAAATCATTGCCTCCTTGTTCATTCTCTCTCCTTTCAAGAACAAGGTTTGTCCCTTTAGAAACTCTTCCTATTTTGATCAATATTAATCCTTTTTCATTCAAACTTCTTCCATTGTAACCTAATTAGTGTTCCCCTACTGTTGGTGGAGGCTATTCTCAGATTTGATACAATTTGGAGCAATTGGCTAGCTTGAGGAGATCTCAGTTTTGGAGCTTTTCTTTGTGAAGGAACACATATAGGTAACTTCCTATTCCTTCCATAGATTTTTGATTTCTTTGCATGAATAGGAAGCCCTAGGTATCCTTTCTCTGTTGGTATAGGCACTGATAGGTTTTGTGTCCAATACGTGTCCGTATCGGACACGTATCAGGCCATGGTCGTAGGTGTTTGATGAAATGCCCCAAAGGGCATTTCGTTTTATTTTCTGAAATGTAATTGATTGGAAAAATAGATTTTATGATTGCTTATGGATTTCTAGAGTCCTTATGGAGTTTTCGTTCCTTGTCGGGACACGGGGGACACGAGTACACACGGGTGCACACACGCGCGCGAGCGCGGTTGGCTTCCCTGCTACCACGTGTCTCGTGTGCCCTGCACACAGCACGTGGACATGCCAAAATGGGTATAGACACGGGGGCAGTGTCTGCGCACACTCCCCCAAAGTTTTAGGGCACCTCATTTTGTGTTGGATACGGAATCGAGGCTGTACTGGTCACACGCGCGCACCAACCGGTCACACGCGCGTACCACATTCAGGCGAATCGCGTTCTGATACGCGAGTCGTGTCCACTCTGGACATGACGTGGTCGTGTCATATTGGGTCCTATGTGTAGCCTGACACGTGGGCTACACGTGGGCATGACCACGAGACCCTACGTGTCGTGTGTCGTGTTTTATGGACACGTGCACGTGTGCACGACACTGTGCAATACTGGGTGCACCCCATGTGTTTCCATCGTGTTAGACACGCCTGTGTCGTGTTTTTTGGACACGTGAAGGTTTGTGAGACACGTGCACATATAGTAGGTTAATTACCAATTTGTAATTTAGCATATTAACATGTTATTGTTATTCGAAATTGAATTTCCTTTGAGGGACTGATACGTTGTGTTCAGTTCTATTTACCAGTGATTAAATTCCAGTTTTATTGTTTAAATTATGATTTAAAATGCTAATTAGACCCTCTATATGTTTTCTAATCTCTGATTAGTTGATACTACGTATTAGAATAGGTTTTGTTGTGAAATGGAATATTTGATTTGAGTTTGGGTTCAATGCTCGACTGATACATGGTTATTTCCTATTTTCTAACTGTTAATCCTATTTAAATTTATTCCTAATTGTTGTTTCAATTGTCAATGATTCCCACATATTTGTCGTTTATATTTAATTCATGTTACCTTCGAATTAGACCTAATGATTTGGAAATGGGAATTTGGTATGTGTTGGCCTTCGAATATACATATTGACTGATACATTGCTCTCTTTAAAATACCTGAACTATTTTCCTGAGTTTTAATTTGTTTTCCTGAGTTGATGGCATCCTATTGATTCTCTAATTGATTGTTCAGTTTACTGATATGCATTAGACTATAGGTTTTGATTTAAGTTTGGGTTGACAGTAGTTGTGGACTCGGTTTGAGTATGGAGCTGTCATTGAATCCTATTTTTTTTCAAACTGTTGTTGATTTAGAACTGAGATTAGTGAAAACCTGAGATTATATTAATGAAGAAAACTGTGATTGCCAATTATATGGTTTCCTGAGATTTTTAGGGATTCATGTTAACTGAGATTAAACCCAGAGAACTGAAATGAGTTAGTTTATAACTGTTAACTGAGAATGTTTGAGGTCATGAACCTGAGTTCAAGGTTGTTTACCATATTGAATATTAACTCAGTTTTGAACTTATGATTGTGTAGGGATAATGTTAACTGATTTTCAATGATAATATTGCTATGTTAATCCTTCACACATGTCTACACATTCCACTCACTGTATTGTCAACTCTGTACACACTGTTTCTCCTCTCCATGCTTACACATTGCACACCCACACTTTAGTCTACATCTTACCCTTCACTGTTTTCCTTTTAGGATACCACATACACACATACACATGACACTATCACATCACTCACTGCCTTATTTTTCTGTCATATTGAATCTGAAATGGGTAAACCTGAGATAGTAGGGTTGCACTAATAGATTTTTCCCTTCACTTAATTTTGAACCCTGTCATTGCCATTCCTGAAATCATAGTGATGACACACCCTATACCATATCTTAACACACCAGCCTACATGGCAGTCCCAAATCTGTTATGATACAGTCCTAAACTCCCCGATATGTCAGTCCCAAAAACCCCTTTCATAACAGTCCAAAACAGACCCTTAACCAAACCCCCTTAACCAACTCATGGCTGTCCTAAACCAGTCCTTATCACTCCACAAACCTGTCACACATGTGCAAGCCTCATTCCTATGTCCTATTACACACCAAGTACACACACACATATACATTGACACCACACACACATGTATCCACACTCTCATGACACTTTTCCCTCACTCACATTAAGCAAATGCCTACACACAAATATACTCATTCATGTCCCTCCCCCTCTACACACACATAGAGTTTACATTGACACCCTACACTATGTTATACACACATTGACACTCTATACACTCTCTCACACACTAAATTTTCCTGTCACACTCTAGTATACACTTCCCTTAAACCCACACACACAAGTACCTAGTTTACATTGACACCTATCTAAACTCTATGCACACACACATTGTTGTATGTCCTATTTAAACACACATGTATGCCTTAATCTCTCTCTAAATCTCTATGTATATATGAATATATGTAAATATGTATATAGGCTTGTATAATATGTAAAATAGGTAATACAATATATGCATGGATAATGTGCTATGTAAATTGTAGGTTTGATAGCTTGTATAGACTTGTGATTGGTGTGTGATTACTAGACTAGGCTTGGTTAGGACTAGTGAGACTTGTTAGACTTGTTTGGGTTAAGCTTGACCTAGTTGACTAGTGTGGTTGACTAGAGTTGACCAAGTGTTGACTTTAGTCTAGTTTGACCTAGACAGCATGCAGATGCATTGTACATTTCATATATCACCCTCTGTATACATTTTGACTTGTGTTGCTCTAACTAGGAGTCAGGTATCTCATCTCGTACAGTACATTTACTTCAGACATTCAGATACGAGGCGAGTACATTCTCTGATCATTTCATATCCTGCTTAGAATTATTTCCTGCATTAAATTACTTTACTTGATACTGTCACGTTGGTCACACGGATTAGTACTATATGGATCCCTTCTTGAGATGTTATCCCTTCAGGGAGCATAGGGTACTCTATGTTCTGTGCGTTTTACTTACATGGCGTATCATATGCTTCTTTGGTTCTTTGATCACTTGTGATATGTATTCTCATATCATAGAGTCTTCTTTGAATCCTTATCCCATTTATTGGGTCTATCAGAATCCCCATTTATGGGACTACTATATATCACCCTTTGGGGGCTTATCACCCTTCGGGGGCATATCACCCTTTGGGGGCTTATCACCGTTCGGGGGCATATCACCCTTTGGGGGCTTACCACCCTTCGGGGGCTGTTACATAGAATCATAACATAACCTGGTTGGATCCTTGTGTATTAATTGGGGGTACGGGGGAGTATAAATAGCCATGTGAACAATTCTAAAGTAGAATAGCCATGTACGCCTCTTTAGTATAGCCATGTGCAAATCAAGTCGTTCACATGTCGACTTTATACTCTAAATCACTGGTCACTGGTAGCTCTCTACTTATAGTAGATATTTCTATTACAGCTCTCTCTCAGTTTACATACTGTATTTCCTTCAGTATCTATATCTTACTTTACTGCATGATTATATTTTCTAACCTGCTATGAACTGTTGAGATGTACTGTGGTCGCTCCCGTCCTGACTGGACCTGTTGAAAATTTTACAGAGGATGATGAGGAACCCTGCACCCCTCACCTTGGAGCTTGCCTAGATGACACTCGCACCCTGGACCCCTAGGGAGGTTCAGGCAGCAGCTGAAGACGATACCTTGCTTAGTATAGATAGCTTAGACTGTTTTCCTTTTCTTGTTTAGTTGTTGTCCTTATTTTCAGAGATGCATATTGTAGAGATGTTGAGACTTGTATTTCTTTTCTGTTGTACCTCAGTCAAGGATTTCTTATCTATTTTATCGTGCTACATTCTACCTTAGATTATGATTGAGTTGTACCTCTGTGTTGGCCTCCTTATGGAGAGCATTCATATTATGTTAGTTATAGTTCATGACCTAGAACAGCGTTCTATCGCCGACACTGCAGCGTAGGCTGGGCGCTGTCACGTTCTCGTACCCTCACAGTGGGTGCGGGTCATGACACAGTGCCAGCAATGAAGCTAGTATTCATGTCAAAGTCGAAAGGAGGCTTGCTCGCTGCAACATGATAAAGGGCCGCCATGTACAAAATATCCCCTGCCGTCTTAGCATCAGGGACAGAGAAGCTAGCCCGGGTATGGACCGCATTGTAATAATGCCAAGTCCGGATGCCGTCGAGGACGCTGCCCTCAAAGCCCAGGCAAGCGCTAGGGCAATCAAGGAACAGCTGACTATACCCGAATTGATGGGAAAATCTACTGGGCAGATAAGGCTCCAGATATACGTTATTTCGATAACGATATACCAGGTGCGCGGGGCGAATGTTGTGCAGCCAAAGAAGCATCTTCTCAGATAAGAGTTGGAGAGGATCAACGCCGTCAACATGTACTCCCCTCACTTCTCTAATGGTAAACTGAGGGAGGGAAACAAAGAAGTCGGGCCCGTCAACTCTCGCCAACGCCCTCCGACAGGCTGGCATGGTGTCGTGCTCCAAAGGCTGATGACGGTATCGAAAAAGGATGGCGTCGTCAGTAGTAACATCTTCTTCAGTTCCTGGCCTCATCAACGACCGGTAATGCATTAATAACCACCCTATGAGGTAGTGGTATGGTAGTTCTATCTGTTCAAAGTCCAGCGTCGTCTCGCGAGCAATGACTTTGGACGAAAAGGCGCGGAGGCTGTGGTGTATGCTACACACCATAGCCGGGAGAAGGGCCAGTCTTACTTTGAAGACCAGCTTCACAGCCGGAAGAATGAAATGGCGACTGATCCTTTCCATAGAACCTGCTCCTTCCGAGACTACGCAATTTCGTAGCGACACCATCAAGAACCCGGCCAAGATTGCTTTATCGGACATTTGCCGGGTACCGTAGTGGAAGTAACTGAAGGAGTCAGTACGGCTCCCAAACCTGTCACGGGTGGACCTCGACCTTTTGGCCTTCAACATCATGTCCTTCACCTCCTCCGGGGTTTAAGGACCTCGAGACGAAACCCGACCGAAAGGACGTAATTTGAAAAGATATGCAACCCAGGCCGTGGTATGAGGGGCGTTCCCTTCTGAGCTATTTTCTTTCTTGATAGCAATCTGGTGGCAGATGCTATGATGGCACAACAGCTCTCGGTACACGGCGACGAAACCAGGAAATCGTCGATCCAGGTAATCGAATTCCTCGTTCGTCGGGGTATATACTTCAAAGGCCTCGCCTCCCCACGGCAGCTTAGAAACAACATGCATCTCATGGAGAGCAAGCCCCAACTCTCCTCCGGGCACGAAGAAAGTCCCCGTACGCCGGTTATACAACCCCAAAAGGGCCATGAACAAAGGCTTGTTAATAGGCAATCCGTAACAGGTGCCTCGGATGGCGTAGTAAAGGTCAATCTCCTGAAGGGACTCCCGGTAGTTCCTCAGGACCCATGAGGTAAGATTGGCCCATGTAGGAATGGGGTTTATCCAATTCAGCAGCGACAACCTGCCCACAGGATAAGACCCCTTGCGAGCGAGCTGATTCAGAAAGGTTTCAGCTCGAGTAAAAGTGAAGTTGGGACCAGTCATGTTTATAAAAGTGCCAGGGAGCAGCCCCATCACGCTCCGACTAACTGAATCCTTTCCCACACATGCCGAACCCGTACGTCTGTTATAGTGGATGTTACCCTCAAACATCCCCTGTTGGGTAGGAGTTAGGGAGCCCACCATTGTCCTGTCCAGCGGTAGCATGTTGAACCACGAGAGAGGAAAATGCCGCTCCATCTCGGGGATATGAATCTCCACCCCGTCTACAAAAAAGTCCCAGTTCTCAGAAACATCTAGCAATCGGGAGTTCTTTATAGAAAAAGCATCTCCAAAGAGAAAAGCCGATTTCAGATGTTCTCCATCCAGTCTCCCCGAATTCATCATGGTACAAAGGAAGTGGAAAGGCTGGTTATTGATGACAGCCACCCTATCCAAAGGTTCATCAGCAGGAAGCTGATCTGATATATGTCGAACTAAGCCGTCGAGCCGTACGCCCACGGCAAACTGAGCTGAACCTACTAGAAGCTCTCCGGCCGTGTTGGTTGGGAGGTTCACTAGAAAAGCACAAAAGAAACAGGATTAAAAGATGGGTTAAAACGAAGCCACTTAAAAACTTTCTCAAAAAGAAGTTCCTATGGGCCTATGCGGCTCGGATCGACGAAGCCTTATGCGGCCCAATTCAGCTGGGTTTCATGCGGCACGGCCTTAATAGAGCCTATGCGGTTCGGGTTAACACAGCTTCATGCGGCCCAACTCAGTCGAGAGTCCCGTATGATACTGATTCGATGGCTTATGCGGTTCCGATTAAGACTTATGCGGTTCTATCTTGCAGAGAAGTTTATACGGCGGGATTCAGCAAAATTCTATGCGGGCCAGTTTGTCAGGAATATATGCGGCTCCGGTCAAAGGAGACCTTATGCGATTCATATCCAGAAGTAGTCTTGCGACTCAAAATCCCTCTCTCATGCGGCTAATACAGGGAAAATGCCCTATGCGGCTCAGATGCGAGAGGGTCATGCGGCCCATACAAACGCATGCGGCTTCATCATGATCAGGCTTGAGCCATCCAAACGATGAAGGCTTGTGCATAAATCATGTAACAGAGCCATAGGTTCTTAGAGTTCAAAATATTCAAAAGAGATCCTTACACTTGAAAGCAGGGCGAACATCAGGATGCACTTCGGGCACGGCGGCCGACGAGGAAGCCGCCTTCTTGTCTTTTGCAGCGGCAGAGACGGCCTTGGAAGACTTAGGAGCCATTTGCTTCGACGGTCAAAAAAACGAAGCTAAGGAAGAAGAGACAGCAGAAAGTTGAATGAAGGAAAGAGTAAAGGAATCCCTCCGACCAAACTCATCCATATTTATAAGCAAAAGTGAGACATTTCGATTCCCGTGCATACACGAAGACCGACTCTTCAGTTATTGAGGTGAGCCGCCTAAAATGAAGGCCAAACTCCTGGGATCCCGCACCAAAAAGTAGACTTTAAAACTGACAGCAGATCAACAGCATTTAATGCAAAGGATTGCCATACGTGGCAACGGTGACGTGGCATAAAGCCCATGCGGCTGACATATCCATGCGGCTGAAACTTTCATGCGGCCAAAGACATCTATGCGGCTAGGACCTCATATGCGGCTAGAAAGAGCTTGCACATGGCCATGCTTCTTATTCAAAGTATTTCAATTTTGCAAATTAAAAACTTTGAAGAGGGTCTTGTAGAAGCATGGAAAATAATAAAGAAAGAGCCATACGGCCAGGAAACCCCATGCGGTTCGGAAAGCCCATGCGGCTCAGAAGACCCATGCGGCTCAACGCGTCTATACGGCTCTGTGATCTCCATGCGGCTCAGAGAGGTGCCACGTAGCATACAAGCAACTCTTTCCTTACTGCATTAATTATCTTGACGGCTGACAGCTCTGACAAGACGACAGCCCTGACACAAAGATGTAATTATGACTCTGTCATAATGACAGACTCCTAGGGAAACGAAGGAGATCTCTAACATAATCCCCCGAGATCCAGAAAATGCCACGCATCCTAGGCACGTGGACAGTCATATGCGGCTCGAGCGGAGACTCCCCATGCGGCTCAGGTCGAAGTTGCCCTATGCGGCTCAGGTCGAAGTTGCCCTATGCGGCCCAGATCGAAACAGTCCTATGCGGCTCAAACAGACGCTCCCCCATGCGTCTCACGAGGACCATCTCCATGCGGCTCACGAAGGGGTTACCCGTTATGCGGCCACCTACGTCCATGCGGTCCAGTGTATCGTGTGATTCAAAGGTTCGGAGGCCACTCCCCAACAGCCTTGCCACGTGGCCGGGCTTATGCGGCTCAATCTTCATGCGGCTCAGATTCCCTCAGCGGCTCCCAGAACACGTGTCATAAAGCTAATCAATTTCTCAGATTTACTGCAATCAAAGATTGGGTCAAATCCCAATAATCTGGGACACGTGGCAGAAGAATGAATTAAACTTATTCATTCAGATTCGCAGACATCAGCAGATCATCATAAGGGAGATTTATTCCAATCAGCATTAATTACTGAGAGAATTTGGCACAATCTACATTAATGGCCCAGATCCATTACACTCAAAACTAATGGCCCAGATTGATTAATCAGCAGGCCGCCGCCACTTTAAGGGACAATCATTGTGAACCCTAATGACAGCATTCCCTTCTTATAAATAGCAAGGTTCCATTCCCTTGCAAGAAGACCCTTTTTCGAGATCAGAGAGCACCAAAATACTTGTTGAGAAAAAGCAGAGAGAGAGAGAGAGCATAGAGAGCATTTTTTCAACGCTAAGTAATCTTCTGGAGTCAAGGCTGCATACCGATCGTCCAAGGAGTAAGGCATAGCTGCCGTAGCTTTCCCGAGCCTCTATCGTCACCCCCTAGACTCTAAAATAAATAATTGTACTTAGACTGTTGTACCTAGGTTTTCGTCCCTAGGCTTTTATTGTACAAGTGAGTTTGTATTGTGAAGTAAAAGTTCAGTCCTCCGATAATTGTTCTGCTCTTTTATATTTCATGGCAAACACATACGTCTCATCGTAGTCGATACCTTTCTCTTGGTTGTATCCTTAAGCTACTAGACGAGCTTTGTTGCGTGTAACTGAACCATCTTCATTCACTTTATTTCGAAAAATCCATTTAGTACCAATAATCGAGTGATTTACCGGCCTAGGAACAAGTTCCCAAACTTGGCTCCTCTCGAATTGGTTGAGTTCTTCTTGCATGGCAGAAATTCAAAATTCATCATTAAAAGCTTCTACAATATTTTTTAGCTCAATTTGTGAAATGAAGGCAGTACTAGCAATGGAGTCTCTTATTGATGATCTAGTACTTACTCCACGTGAAACATCACCTATAACCAAATTTTCTGGATGTGACGGCTTGAAAGAAAATTTCTTTGGCAAGCCCTCAAGAGAATTGTTTTCAGTGGTTGTGTTCATTGGAGTAGAAGTTGATGGCTCAACATCATCATCAAGGGTAGCTGTTGCACTATTATCCTCATCGAAAGTCACATTTGTTGACTCTTCCTCAATTAATGAGTATTTGTTGAACACTCTATATCCCTTACTTTTGGCCGCATAGCCAAGGAATATACCATCGTCAGCTTTGGCATCAAATTTGCCTAAGTTGTCTTTGATGTTAAGGATAAAACATCGACAACCAAAAACTCGAAAATGTGAAAAGTTTGGAGTTCTTCCAAATCAAAGCTCATACGGTGTTTTCTTCGTAATAGGACGAATAAGCACCCTATTTAAAATATGGCACGCTGTACTGACATCTTCAGTCTAAAAATATTTCGGAAGAGAGAATTTATTTAACATGACTCTAGCCATATCGCCAAGAGTCCTATTCTTCCGCTCCACAACACCATTTTGTTGAGGAGTTCTTGGACAAGAAAACTCATGATTAAAACCATTTAAATCACAAAACTTTTCAAAATCACTATTTTCGAATTCGCCTCCATGATCACTTCGGATTCGAGTAATCATGTAGCCTTTTTCGTTTTGAACCTTTTTAACAAATATTTTGAAAACAAAAATGGCATCACTTTTATTTGTAAGAAATAAAATCCAAGTAAATCTAGAAAAGTCATCAACTATAACAAAAGCGTAGAGTTTTCCACCAAGACTGGCTACTCTACTAGGGCCAAATAAATCCATATGAAGTTATTGCAATGGTCTAGTAGTACTTACAGAGTTTATGGAATGAAATGAGGACTTGGTTGCCTTATTCAATTCACATTCGGTATATACTGTGTCCTTTTTGAATGTGATGTCGGGCAAGCCTCTGACTAGCTTCTTGGTCGATAGGCTGGATATAGTGTCTATGTTGGCATGACCAAGATGTTGGTGCCACAGTAATCTTTCATCCTTGTGAGCAAAGAGACATCTTTCTGCACTGTTAGTATCTCTAGATAGATAGAAAATATAAATATTATCCTCTCTTATCCCTTCAAAAGCAATGTCTCCTGTTGATCTATCATAAATAAAGCATTTATTTTGTCCAAAGTTAATATCATACCCATGATCAGCAAGATGACTTATGCTGAGCAGGTTATGCTTTAACTCGGTCACTAGGCAGACATCCTTTATTATAGGAGAAGGAGGATGACCTATAGTACCATTACCAATGATATACCCTTTAAGGTTGTTGCCGAAGGATACATAGCCTTCCCTCTTCATCGATAGTGATGCGAAAAGATTTACGTCTCTCGTCATATGTCGCGAGCATCCACTATCGAGAATCCACTTACTCTTAGTTGAGGAGGAAAGGTCCACCTACATCAAGAGTAGATGTGACCTTTGGTACTCAAGTTCTTGAGGGTCCTGAAAAGTTAGTTTTCGGCAACCATGCATATATGTTTCTATCTACTAATCTCATAACTCTACATTATGGTGAAATGTGTCCATGTAATCCACAATAAGTACAAATAGTATTCCTATTTATGTTAGGAGCATGTTGATGATGTCTATATGTAGAGTGGTGTGGAGTAGCATGGTGATGATGTCTATATGTAGAGTGATATGGTGTAGCATGGTGATGATGTCTATATGTAGAGTGATGTGGAGTATGATGATGATGTCTATATCTATAAGCAGTATGGTGGTGATTTTGTTTTTATGCAACATAGTGATGATTGTATCTATGTGTAGCATGGTGATTCTGTGTCATATGAGAATTATTTCTACGAGCATGTGGTTTGTGTGCTTTATGAAAGTGGGTGTACATATAAGCATGATTACGTACTGCAGGTGGATGACGTGGTTGACTAGTATGAGTAGTGTCATTCTTTGTGTGTGTCTCATGTAATTGGGTTTGAGGTTGAGCAACCTGTTTTCCCAATCTAGTCTCTAATTTCTTAGAGACAGCCTGCAGTTCATTAATCTTAGTGTTCAAACCATAAATCTTACTGATAGAGATCTTGTGTCTATTCTTTTCTTCAGCGATCTCAGTATTGAGTGCTGTGATCTCTTGTGTTTGCTTTTCTATACGTGCTTCGGCATCATGCAGGCTTAATTTAAGCTTAGACACCTCATTTGTGACTTCCGTGGGTTATGTGTCTCTACTATTATCAAGCAATGAAGAGAGTCTTTGAATCTCGACTTCATAACTTTTGATCTTTTCCTTGGCATGTTTATATTTACCAATGACTTTCTTGTGGTCATTGAGTAAATCATTGAATGCATCGCCAAGTTCATCAAACGTGAAATCATCGAGAGTTTCGCTTGTTACCTTGTCGGATGTAGCCATCAAGCAAACATTGGCGGTGTCTTGAGGAGAGTCCTTTTCTTCCTCGGAGTCACTAGCTTCGCTTTCATGCCAAATGCTTGTGTTGGCATATTTCTTTGAGGAAGCTTTCTTGTATGGTTTCTCATATCGGTTGCTCTTCTTTGTGAATGGACAGTCTTTTCGGACGTGTCCAGTCTTCTTGCAACAGTAGCATGTTGGCTCTTCTTCGTCATCTTCTTGTGGTTCCTTCTTTCTTCGATTGAAGTGAAGAAATTTCTTGAAGTTGCGGACAAGGAGAGCTTGATCTTCACCTTCCGAGTTGTTGTCATCCGTCTCTTCAGGATCAGCCCTTCGTCAGTGAGCTTTAAGTGCAATCACCTTTGCCTTAGGAGCAGGCTCTTCGAAGTCTTTAAGGTCAAGCTCATGAGTCATCAGCTTTTCCATCAAAGTCTCCATGGACATAGTCGTGAGATCATTTCCTTCAATGATGGCTGTCACCTTAGGTTTCCAAATCTTTGGTAGCCCCCTAAGTATCTTGCGGATCTTCTCGTAATTTGTATATTGTTTGCCGAGAGAAGACAAGGGGTTAATGATGTCGAAGAATCTTGTAATCATTTGTGTGATCGTCTCATTTGGCTTTATCTTGAAAGTCTCATATTCTTGAGTGAGACGACTTATTTTTGACTCCTTCACTTGAGTGGTTTCTTTATGCGTCACTTCTAGAAGTCTCCATACTTCGTGAGAGGTGGTGCATGTTGAGACCCTGTTGAACTCATTCCTGTCTATAGCACAGAATAAAGCATTAATAGCTCTTGCGTCTAGACTTGCCTGTTTCTTCTCCTCGTCGGAATATTTGTCATGGGTTTTCTCAACGAGATCACCATTGACAACTATCCTGGTGGGCTTTTTGTAACCATTGGTGACAATGGTCCACAGGTCGAAGTCTAACGACTTGAGATAAAAACTCATCCTTATTTTTCAATAGGTGTAGTTAGTTCCATCAAATAGGGGAGGCCTATGAGTGGACTGCCCTTCACCGTGATTGGAAATCATGGATTGCGTGGTTGCCATGGATCAGCTCTAGGATGTTAGTCCTTGTTGAGAGAACAGAGCTCTGATACCAATTGAAGAACAAATAGGTAACTCTAAAGGGGGGTGAATAGAGTTTATGTCAATAATGTTCAATTAAAAATTAAACTCTTTCACCAATAGTAAATAATCAGAGTAAATGCGGAAATAGTAAAGGGCAAGAAAGCATACGCAAACACAGCCGATTTTAACCTGGTTTCCCTCGTGGAGAACTAGTCCAGGCCTGATAACTCTAGCTCAGGATTAAATCCACTATTTGTGAAATAGTAGTTACACCCAGTGCCTTTTCTTCAGAAGAGCACGTCAACTTCTTACAAAGATCGCAGTGGCGATGCTTGGAATTTTTCAAGCGATTTCTTGAACTCTTGCTCAAACTCCTAACTGAAAAGTACTGAGCACTTTGATGCTTAAGGAGCTTGTGGCTAGTAGATGAGAAGGGTATAGCTTGTATAGGGCTTTAGAGAGAAGAGAAGAGAAGATTGGATGAATGAAAATGAAAGACTTCATGGCCTATTTATAGGATACCATACAGGCAGAATTCGACCAGAATTCTGGTTAGAATATTTAAAAATTTGGCCGTTGGACAACTTGCATCCAGCCAACCCTAAAAATTAGGGTCCTGAAATTTAGGAGGCAGAGTTCGGCCCGAACTCTGTCTCCAGAGCACAGAATAGGTCCAATGGGCCATTGGGCTATTTGGATGTTTGGTGGGGCGTTTGGTTTGAGGTATAGGTATAGTCTAAGTCTCAAAATGCTCAACATAGCTCAGTTTACATAAGTCTAGACTCAAATAAAGTATAAAATACAGACTCAAACTATGAAGCATTGCAGGTACGAGCTATCGTCTGGCTTGTACCGAATTCTGTCTTCATGTGTCGTATTGAAATATTACAAGTATCATGTTGTCAATTGTATCAATATATGGTTAACTGTGATTTTGTGTCAACAATATATATATATATAGAAACATATATACACACACACACACACACATATATATATATATATTTTTACATATATATATATATGTGTGTGTGTGT
Source organism: Iris pallida (assembly GCA_029216955.1). Classification (NCBI taxonomy): domain Eukaryota; kingdom Viridiplantae; phylum Streptophyta; class Magnoliopsida; order Asparagales; family Iridaceae; genus Iris; species Iris pallida. The sequence continues at coordinate 695,630 of JANAVB010011197.1, read as the reverse complement.
GATATATATATTTATGATGGAGAGTTGGCCTCCTCCTTGGGGAGCCCTAGGGTGGCGAGCCCCTTGGTGGCCGGCCCCCTGGCCGCCGCAGTGGTGGGCTGCTCCGCCGGCCTACGCTCGCGGATTGCTCCCCCCTTCCTCCTCCCCCAGGCGGCTTAGCCCCCCACCCCCGGCAGCCTCTGTGCTGCCCTCAGTGCCGCCCGCGCTCCCCCGCCGTGGTTTCCTCCCCATCCTCCTCCCCTCTCCCCCCTCCTAACCCCTCAGCGTCGTCGGCGGCGTCGGAGGCCCCGGGCTAGGCGCGGCGCTTCGACGGTCGCAGCTCTGGCCGCTGAGCGCCCTCCCCCTCCGGCTCCCCCTGCCGCCCTGGCCTCTGTGGCAGCGCCGCTTGGCCTTCTGCCAGGGCAACCGGCGCGCGCGCTGTCTCCTCCCTCCTGTGGGTCACCGTCTCCCCCTCTGGCGGCAAAGCTTTGTGGCTGGCGCCCCCCCTCTCTCCGCCCCGCTTGCCGCTCCTCCTTCCGTGGCGGCGCCTCTTCCTGCTTTCCCCCTTCTCCCAGGGCCCAATTCGTCGCTCCCCCCCGGCTCCCGGCGGTTCTGGAATGCCTTCCACCTCCGCCCCGGTTTTCCCTCCGGCGCCCGCGGCACCCCCTTCGTGGGCGACGGTGGCCGCGCCGCGACCCTCCGTGCAGTGGCCCTCGTGCCGTTCTCCTCCGTCCTAGCGTCCTCGTCGGCGTCGCACGGCGGTCCCGTGGTGTGCCCCCCCCCGCCCCAGCACCGTGGCTTTCGGCGAGCTCCTCCCCCGCCCTGACGTACTCCTCGGTGGCTGCGGCGGCCGCGGCATCATCGCCCTCGACGTCTGCCCATCGTTACGACCTCAGGAGCTTCTCCTAGACGTGGCGCTCTCGCCCCGCCACTTCCTCCCCCCCACCACCGTCTGTGGTCGGCCCGCCCTCCGTGGACGTCCCAGTCCCCCTCCTCCCTCCCTTCTTCCCCCTGTCCTCTCTCTCTCTCCCTTCTTACCCCCCTCCCCCCCGGCCGTGTCTCTCCTGGCTGGCCCAACGCCGGAGCCCCCCTGACTCCGGGCGACCCCTAGGGCAGCCCCCCTCCGCAGCTGGCCCTCCTCCGCAGGCGCCACCCTCTCCCCCGCCGCCCTCCCCGTGCAACGCGTCGGTGGGGGGCCCGCTGCTCCTAATGCAGCCCACCATCGGCTCGCGCGCTGGCGCTTCGGGCCAC